>WOVY01010379.1:600000-896339 GCA_013436015.1 Rhipicephalus annulatus | reverse complement strand
TGATGACGATAATGATAATGATGACATTGATAATTTTCTATCTGCGACACACAGCAAACCTAGACCCTAACATCTCTGCAGTAAAATTCCTATATCATGCATGTGCTACAGAAATTGGGTAAATCCTACTACCTTTCAGCTCCCTTTGTTAATCTTCTGTACAAAATTCTAGGACAGTGATTTAAAAGCGTGTAGGTTTGTGACGATGATAATTAGTTACCTACGAGAGGCGGCAAAGTTCGACCAGACCAGCTCTGCTATAAAAAAAAAATCAGCCTATGTTGTTTTGCATCGTCTTTCACTGATTTGAAAGAAATGTTTAAAACTCCTTTAGCAAATGCCAAGCTTTGCCTGTTTTATGGGGCACACTAAAGTGATTTGATGTTTTCATTCGGTTGCACAAGCAATTATGCAATATAATCATCTCATCATGCATACAAGGATGAATGCCGCGGCTGTACATGTGGAGATAATACCAACACAATAGACCTCTACCAAGGTACGTCACAGCGTGACGTCACCGGTGCATGTGCAAGGCGGTGGTTGGCAAACACTCCCGCCGGTGGCTGAGTGGGTGCAGTCGCTCGGTGCTTAGGGCAATTTTTTTTTTCCTTTGAGCTTTATCTTCATCTCACAGTGGCAACATTAGCTGTGGCATGTGTCAGAGAACATTAGGTGTGTGATAATGTGTGTGATGAAATATTCGCCACGCTGGCTGGCTGTTTATCTACAAAAAGTGAACACACATGGCAGCCTGTGCGAGGAACAGCGGCAATTCTTCGAAAATGTGCAGTGTTGACTGTGGCAGTGTAGTGTGCGTTGAAATGCATTGACAATTTTGGTTCATTTTTACGGACGGTGAAACTGGGAATATTGTGCGTGGTGTGTGCAGTGTGAATAATGCGATGCATCCTGTTTGCGAAAACACTGGTATTCGTTGTGGGCCGGTTTCAGTAACCGACTGTCCATGGAGCTTTACCATCTGACATTGTATTCAAGGTAAAAATACATTCGACACGATCATCTGTGAGTGGGTATGCGCGGCATGCAGAAAAATAAAAGTGCATGATCTACTGGTGATATATACGACTACGCATGAGTTATAAGCATGTTGTAGTATCGGCTATAACTCGTAATATCTGATACCTGATACGTGTTAATAAAAACAGCGGAAATTTTGGTTTCTTATCTACTTTGTACTTTTACGGCTCGATCCTTATGAAGTGACAATGCACGTTAGAAGTTTGTGTATCAGGCCTAAATGAGCAATATAGGTACGAAAACACGTTATAGGTGTCAAATGCAGCAAGGTAACTGTGCCAGATAATATTATATATTATTAAGATGTCGGGTTTCAGATCACAAATTTTCACTGGGTTCTTGAGAAACGCAGCGGCAGAACTTCACTTTGATTTTCACGAGGACATGTTAACCTCAGCCTAACCCATGGCAAGAAGTGTTTTTTTTTTTCATTTATCTTCTATGAGACTTTTGGGCAATGAGCGAGAATCTTATCCGTGACGTCGCGCACAGCAACACAAAACCTTACTGCCGCCGATGCTGTACCTCATTTAAAACTGCATTGCACATGCCACGATAGAAATCGAGTAAGCTTAGATCCGTGCCATGCAAATATTCCTCAAAGTGCCAGTAATCGTGTACATTCAAAATGTTCGCTTTCAAAAAAGATCAGATTTTTTTTATGGCTGCCATCTACGTAGGTAAAGCCCACTGCATGCTAGTCGCATCTCTCAGTACTCTAAACAAAGTTTCTCCATCCATCCAACTACGACGAGTGAATTCCCACACTATGAGCAGTGACCCTTCCGCGACCCCCTTCATTTAAAAGCTGTGACTTTAGAACAAAGCATATAGAAATTTCTATCGAAAAAATGCAGACACGCCACTCTGCTATGCATAAAGGTGCCGCCGGAGGAACTTTCCTTGCCAACCAGCACCTGCTCTGAGAGAGGGTGTAGGGGGCAGGTTGCCCGCAGTGACGTCACACTGTTTACAAACAGGGAGAGGTCTAATGAAAGAAATTGTAGATGAACTATGTGGGGATCTGAGGTGCGCCCGTGACCATTTGGCGGGCGTTCCTCCACACGGCCACAACCTTTTGCTTTTAAGTGTGAATACACTTTATAAGCGACCCCAAACCATCCACCGCCGTCGGCGGCGTCTGCAGTCTTCTCTCTATCTTTAAAAGAAAGAGGACTTGGCGGGCCGCAGCGCAACGCTCTACCAAATAAGCCACGGACGCGACGCTGATATCGGTGTCAGTAACGCGCCTTACACCCCCTCCCCCTTCGCTCGCTCCTCCGCTCTCCTCGCTCGCTGCAGCTGCGCGCGCACCCCTCTTTCTCGCGCGCCCGCCTTCTCTCTCAGTCTCCCGTCGAGAGCGGGTCGTGAGGGGGAGTAAAGTTAAAATCCGTCGGCATTCGCCAGTGAGTTAACGTAAACTCCCCCGTGTGACCAAATTGCGATTCCCAGGAACCATTTACACCATAAAGGCACCATAGTGTGATTAATAATTATGATAGTGCGAATTAATAAATTACCCCTCATAGGCATCACCCGTGTATTCGCACTTAACATGTGCACCCTCGTTTGGGAAATGCTTGGAGTTTTTTCCATGACCTACTATCACTCCTGACCTTGCCCAGAGAGCAACCTATTCCAGCGCCACGTTCTAGTTCATACCTTCTTCCGCTAGGGCCGTCACCTACGGAGCGGCGTTGCGCTAGTCAGCACCTGCTCGCTGACGTCAATCTTCACTCTTTGTGGTCAAATTTTGACCAACAAAGCACTCGTAGTGCGTATTTATGATCCAAAATTTAAGAATTATTCAGCAATAATAATACTAAAAGACATTTCAGAATTTTTTTTGCCAATAAAATGCACGCTACCACGCATAGGCTGCCCTACATCGTGTAAATCTACGGGTTCCCACGTTTGTCAACCAGTGTGCTATAAATACTCAAGCGCTCTGAACACCTTGCTTAACCAGCAATGTATGGGAAGAAATAGTCACATATATGCCGCCAGTTCACTACAGAATGCAGGCATTCTTATACCAGCGCCTACAAAACAACCGTAAAGAAACAGACGAACAGGTTATAGGTAGCGCCACCTACGGCGAGCGATTGAACGAGAGCGGGGACACGCGCTCCCATAGGAACCCCGCTATCTGAACAGGTCAGGAGTGTAGTAGGTCATGGTTTTTTCTGCTCTGGTAACGGCGCGTGGCGATAGATGGTGCCACGTGCTGGCACCGCACATATTACGTGCGCGCCGAGGGAGCTGGCTCTCTTCTCCGTGGTCGGCGTCAGGTAAGAACGTGTTTTCCTTCGTCCGCGTCCCCTTTGGGAATCGCCGGACTGTAGCCTGCCTGGGCTGGCCTTTGGCACCTCGGCAGGCGTGTTTACTTGAGTGCTAGCTTCGGTAGCGTACGCTAAGCCCACAGCGGTGCCTAGTGCTCGAAGTGGTCGTACCACACCGAGCCGCACTTGCCGTAGGTCTACGCATTCGAGGTTTGCCCTAACACTCGCGACCAGGCCCAGTGGCCATCGTGAGAGTGCGCAGCATAGCCGCGAGGGACCTTTTCCCGACCGGCGTGTCAAAGTTCGCCATTGCCAGCTGCGACGTGCTCGCGGTTTCCCCTTATTGTGAACGTCCGCGTTCGGGTGCCTTTGCTCCCCGCGTCCCGGAAGCGGACGTTGTACTGTTGTTCGGGGTGCCGCCAAGGGCAATAAAGTGTTGTGTATTTTTGTATTTAAACACTGTCTGTTTGCCACGCTAAACGCCTTATTAGTTCAGCGCGCGGAGTGGTGCGCTACACTCGAGTAAGTGACGGAGTTGAAGCCCTGTGGCTCACTAAGCGTGAACCCGCGGTGATCATCCGCTACGGTGAGTACCGGGGTCACCATAACTATATTGCTGTCAGCACTAATGAAAATTCACGCCAGTTTGTTCTACATCAGTGTATCATAATAGACAACAAATATACACCCGCAAAATGCCAATTGCACAATACAGTGACTTGGTAAAAGAATCCATGAGCACACTATAAAATCCTTTTACATTTTCGATGGCCTATGCATTTTGGCCAATATAAGATGTTTTCTTTTTCCCAAGAAATTTGAGGGGATGGCTATCTTTTGATTCACAATAACCTTAAGATCCTTTTGTGAGGGTCTTAAGGGGGGGGGGGAGAGTCTATGCACTTTGTCCACGCACGTTGAGTTGCTGTCGTTTTTAGCATCTAACAATAAAATTCAAACAAAAAGTGTTTTCTCAGGCTCGTATGATCTATTTTTTTTTAAAGTCATAATTGGTCTGAAGAGCATTTGGGTATAAGGGTGTGATGAGGTTGAAGAAGCATCAAATAGCATCTTGTTAGTCTTACAAGTGCCAAGTATGTTCCAGTGATGGCCACTCACTTTGCCTGGGCCTCAGCCTGCATGAAGATGAACTCCCACTTTCGCGAGAACATCTTCTGAAGCCGGGCCAGGTTCTCAGCCTCGTAGTCGGCTAGCTCCAGGCGGGCCTTGTTCTGCATTGTTCGCTTGCACAGGTACACGGCTGCGCAGCGGCCAATCATGTTCACCGGACGAGGTGGAAGAGACCGACAGAGAACAAGTTAGACACACACAGCGGAGACCAGTGGCACAGCACTTATTGCCGAGTCTTTATCAAAGGTGAGACACACTGGCAAGACTTGATGGTTAGCCCATTACCATTAGTAAGTCGAGCCGCCAATAGCTGAAAACTCCATCAACAAACACAACTTACTATTAATTAGGAAAAACAATAATATTCGAAGGTAACGTGACTACGCAACAAGGTTTGAAACATTGGGAATCAAGGATGCATACAGCAATAGTATCTTCTAAATTTCACAGCTAAGTGTTTTTCAAACAATGCCCGCAGAAACTGGCCAGACTCAGTCTTTGTGATAGTGTTAAAATTCCACACACTCCCTTTCAAAATGAGACTACCGAATCAACATGCGACATGTCTTCCATCCATGCAGTAGCTGCTGCAAAAACATCAAGATAGTGCTGAAATAATATTTTTTGCATTTGATTCTGCTCTTCTGCGTCACATATATTCCCATGGGAACCCTGAGCTGTGAGCAATTTACGAAACATAATCAATGAATTTAGCTTGATATAAGATTTGCATTGTGTCCAATGATTATCCGAGTTGTGTATCAACAAACGAACAACAGTACAGGCACAGTCTGTTAGCTGTTTCATGAGGCACAGCCTGTTAGCCCTTTCATGACAGAGTAATAAAAGTAAAGATCCATCAGCAAAAACTAGCATTTAGCATTCTCCTAGAGCAACTGCAGTCACCAGCAAACAGTGGCTTACCGTAGTCAGTATTTTCAGGCTCCCAGCAATTTGAGGGCCAGAAGTAAGGCGTCTGCAAGCATAAAAGAGACCATTCACTGGCTAAGGCAACTTAAGTAGCATTGTTAAGTAAGTCGTCAGATAACGACTAACAGTTCGAATTGCTGAAGTTATTGCATAAACATGTTGGGGCAACAGATAATTTTGCCATAATGGGAAGAAGTCGCTGAACGAAAACTAAAGGTGAAGCTACCATTGTTAATCACTTCAAGTCTTCCTTTTTTTGCGAACCTCTCACTTCATTTAATGACCATCCCACAGTCCACACTAAGCTGTGACTGAGTGCAATGCAAACAAAGTACCTTCCTAGCGATTACACTGATCTTACAAACCTTGCGAAATGAAGCCTACTGCAGTTCAGCAACTTGAACCCAACCAGGCTTAATTATGATCAAAAACGCCCCACGTGAAACAAGCATCAAAAAGAATAAAGAGAGATTCACTGCAACAGTCTAAAAAAATGTGACACAGCATGAAAAAACATGAAACACAGCCATGCCAGTGTTGTGACCAGAGAGTCTTTTGCACTGTGTCGACAACCTGCAACGAGTGCTAAATCAGTAAGAAAGACCTGCTACTTATTTACTTCTGAATTTCATTTCTATGTTGAAAAACCCACAGAGTTTCCTAAAATTAAACGAGAGGGGATTCTGGTGCTGCGATCCTTCAGAAACCGTGAAAATGATGGGTAGTACACGGATTTGCCTAATTTTCGTGCTTGCAGGTTACAAACATACTAGTGGCTTTGTTTGTTGTGTTTTGGTTTTGTTTCGAATAAAAGAACAAACAGTTGTGAACTTCGTTACCCGATTTGAAATGAAGAGCCTAAAAGTTAAGGGTGGTGAAGTGCAACTGCTGAACATTTGCCGATTTTCATTTCGTGACAAAGCAGCTCTGAGCCAGGCGAAGCCAAACGAACACAAAAGAACGAAAAATACACAAGTCTGTGCACCATCTACCCATCCTTCCTACGCTCGCTGAAGCGCCATGCGTTGCAGCTCCCAGACACGCTGGCGGCATCAAAGTTCCCTCTAATGTATTTCTGGGAAACTCTATGAAAAAGCTAGCCTGACATGGCTACTGACTGCATTTCTGAGGGTATGCTACTGCATACTACATTGTTTCCCCCAAGTACAGGCACTGCAGGAAACTTTAACTAACTAGCAACTAACTATTTAGTTGCTTAGTTTTCAACATCACAAATGCTGGCGTCTTGACCTCCTTCTTGTGTCAGCATTTGCATGCCCTGTCTTTTAGAATGAATACTTAACAACTAGATCGGCTCTGTGTTATTCCAACTAACAAACCAACTAGCCAACTAACCAACTAAAAGGTAAATACACCACAAACGCCGGCGTTTGTGGCATCTTGACTTCTTTCTTGTGTTCGTGTTTGCACACCCTGTTTTTTAGAATAAATACTTCACTCATTCACTGTTTATTCAGACAAAAACAAAGATTGCTTAGGTTGAAGGGAGCAAAGACAGATTACCTCTGCCTGACTAAGGTCCCTCCACCCATACATTTGCTCAGGTGAAGTGGAACAAAGGATACAAATTTCATTCTGCTTTTGAATGAGGGGACACAAATTCAGATTCAGAAAGTATAGCAGATGTTGACAGATACGTTTTAAAATAACACATTACAGTCATCACCAAATAGCAGTAGCAATGTAAGAATATATATATATACATATATATAAAAAATGCAACAAGGAGAAACTTCTGACAGAATTACTAAGTACCATAAATAAATACATTTGAAAAGAAAGAAACTGAGCAACTTTCATCAAATGTGCAAAAAGACGAACGATATAAAAAGAAATATTTATAATAAATAATACAAGTAAGACTCCTTACAAGTAAAAAAGTACATCTTAACTTTTTTTTCTCACACTGTTTTTAGTGTTATGTTCGTTGAAAAGTTCACGGACATAGCTATTTTCATGGAGTACATAAGGTATTTGATATGATAATGTTTGCTTACCATATGTTGTTCTGAAAAAAGGCAATCGAAAGTGATCAAAACGTAGATCATAGGGAGTATGACAACTAGCTCGGCTCTGTGTTATTCTAACTAACTAACAAACTAACTAGTAGTGAGGCATGAGAAGTAACAGGTGTACACACACACCTGGAAGCGATAAAAGGTGCCGTCTGCCTTGACGGTGAGCACGTGGTCATCAATGGGGAAGAAGTAGCCGTGCGAGGCCATCAAGTGCGCCAGGTGTAGAGCTTCCGCTGTGACCAAAGGCAGCAAACGACGCAATCACTTTACTGTTGGCTATCTCATAGCACACAGCTGGAACTACACAATATTTTGTGCACCGTCATTATCCACATCACTGCTTCAGAGTCAGGACTTTCCTATAAGGATTCTGCAATTGCCACTTGTCTCGCAGTGGCGGCTTTCATCTTGTGCCTGAAAGTTTCCCAATTTTGTCACGTCGCATTGATTGCCTGTATTCACTTACTGTATTTACCTTTCTTCCACAACAGTCTTAGCTGTTATTCCAGAATACCATCTATCATATGTCATACACCATTATTAACCCCACCCACATAATATTTTGTTGTCAAAACCAAGGGGACCCAACGAAATCCTAAATATGAAGCTCTCCTGATGCCACAAATGGAATCTGTACATGTAATGCAAAGATCATACGTTCAATTCACACCAACAGTGAGCTGTTTTCTCATCCATTTTTCATTCTCTGTTTATCTCATATTAACTATACTTCAAACGAAGACTCAAAGTGTCAATCGGCTGCATATCGTTTTCTGCTTCATTTTCTATTGCCTTTGTGTGATCTTATATTGTGCGCACAATAAATGACATTACATGCAGCAATGTGGCATCGCCATGCCCCACATTTTTGCCATGCATCGCCATGCCCCATTCAATATTAAAACCGCCTGTGCATGGTACCAAACTTGGTTTTTGGACAAGAATCATTAGTATCAGCAGTGTGGATGTGAAACTGATTAGAAATCTTGCCCACTGAACTGCGAAGTAAATTTAGACAGAATATTTCAGGGAGTTGAAAATATGTGTGACGGAAGCGGCAGACATTTCAACTCACTCTGATCGTCGACGTCAAGGTTCTTCATCATCCATGCAATTAGGTCAGCTCCTGCCGCACAAAAAACATATGCATTACTTTATTAAGAGATTTGTGAAACAGCATCTATAAGTGGTCGCACTTGTCCTGAAGGCAAAACTCTTTTGTACGCCTTTCCCATCCTGTTGCACATCTGACTGACAGTGACCCCCTCCCCAACTGCTCATGTGCTTACTACTTCAAAACGAGCCTAATAAATTAAACTACGACAACACTTCATAATGCACATACAAGTGGGTCCACTGTTAAAGAAAATACTTGTGCATATGGCATGTCTAGCTTGCTTAGATTTGCATAGTAGTACTAGTCACTGAGAGTTCTGGCTCCTTTAGCAGACTAGTGTTGCGCACAAAAAATGTTTCCATATCTGCTTGCACTGAGGGGGGGGGGGGGGGTCAGCAATATGAAAGGTGCTCATTTGAATGTTCCCTAGTGAACCATGCTGTATACCTTTAAAATGTTGCATGATTTTGTGAAAATGTAAACTCATAAGTATGGTAGTGTCTCATATCGGTCAGAAGCTTTGAGATCAACAAAACAGTGACCAGCTATGCAATAGATTTCTGGAGCACATGACTATGTGTTCAATGCTGACAGGGAATTTGAATATCTCTAAAAAAACAAAACGGTGTAGAAGACAGCATTTATGTGTATGTGTACTTTGCACATTAGCACATCGTGTGGCACATCTTGAGATATTTGTCACAGAACTACAGTATCTTTAGTAAATGCTTTTATGATATTAAATAGTTGCAAGGCTTTGCCAATTACACTGCGCATGAACAATCGTTAATTGGCAATCATGTTTTGCATCGAGATAAGCATGATGGCTAGAGAACATTGGGTTAGCCAAGCCGATAGGCTATCAGCCAGTGATGTGTGTGTGTTGTGTTCCGTTTACACTAGTGGTTCTCAAATGGGGGTCCGCGGATGCTAGGGGTCTGCGAAGCCATTTCTATGATTCGCGAAGCCCTCACCCGCATTTTTATTTAAGCATAACTGTGCCATGTATTGATAAACTGTCCAAAATGAAGTGACGTGGCTCGTTTGTTTGATGTTTTTGTAGGAATAAAAGACGCCTATTTCAGGCTCCAGTTGTGCTAATTTACCTACGTACCCCCTTCTCCCTCCCTCCCTCCACGGCAAGGGGTCCCCCATTACTTCCACTAGCCCACAAGGGGTTCCCCGACATATCCATGGCTGTGAACCACTGGTTTGCGCTATTCAAGGTTGCTTTTGCCGAGTGCATGACGCTGTTACAACCAAAATACATCTTCCATTTCGCCATTGGGTGCTGCTGCAGCAAACCTGTCACTTTCTGCTGTTGTACGGGGGTGTACTGGTGATGAAACAAAAGCCACCCATTGAACAGCATGCAAAGTGGACATCGAGAATTGCTCGCATCATGAAAATTCTGCTTTAGCAAAAATTTAATGCCAAACACATGAGTCATCATGCGCTCTATAAGGGACTGCTCAAAATGCTGACAAAACACTAGAAAGAAGACACAATGCTGATGCCGCCCCAAAAACAGCATCCTAGGAAAGGCCAGAGTTTACACTAGAACTCTATGCCTTAAACAACTTCCAAAGAAAATAAGTGGAAATTCAAAGGCTTGTTTTTCTTCATTAGAGATCCGATGTGTTTACCTCTCAAGAGATACATCGGTTCCTCTGGTCAACCACCTCCACTGATTGGAATGGTCTAGACATTTTTTTTCTTTCAATTATTATTCATAGTTCTAATAACTGTATAAGACAGACAACTCACCAGTGAACACGCTGGGTATCTTTGACATGAAGCTCTTGACCGTCCGCACGGGCACGCCAGTCTGTTCGTTCTGCATGCGCTCCACGATCTGCTCCATCTGTTGGCGTGTGCCGAAGAAAAAAATAGAAAAGCAGACTGCATCATCATCGAACGATAGAATGCATTCTCGTGGACAGCTTACGTGAGGAATTCTGTGGAGGAATTAAGTTTAAAATTTCGTACATACAGCATCAATACATCCATTTCTAAAAAAAATATATTATGCAAGTATAAATGAAGGCATTGTAAAAAATGACTCCTCAGAGGTTGGTACATATTTGCATTGAACATAAGCTGTACATGAAGACAGGTCACGTTAGACTTGCAAAATTCAATGAAGCAGATTCCACATCTGGGTTGTATGACAGATCAACAGAAATGCATGTCATATCGAGGCTACCTTAAAGAACACATAATGACGATCCCTAGGCTACCTCTTCCCCATACAACCACACATGTAGTACACTTCAAACGCAGACACATTTAACAGTATATGACTTTCTATAGAATCTCTTTAGAATCGATGAAGAAATCTCCACATGAATCCAACCCATACACTTGTCAAAATAATTTCACTTCACTGCTGAGCATAACAATGGGTCGAATTCAAAGTGATAGAATGTTAAAATACTCTTTGAATGCATATTCAGCAACGTCAGGCATACATGATGAATTGCTAGCCTGCTGTGTTTTCTCAGTGGCTACAACATTGGGCCGCTGAACTATATAGATGTCTGGGCCATACGCTTTATTATCAGCAGCCACATCCCACAAATGGTTCACACACCCTGAGAAGCCTTTTTGTCCCACAACAACATACAGCATGCATATGGCCAGCTTGGGTTTGCCTCCCTAAGAACACGCAGCTTACGGCTATCCTAAAATCCTAAAATATTCCACATAAGAAATATTACCACATGCATTTAATGATTCAATTTTGCTGTATTCAGCTTCTGCCCACAAATACTACTGTCAATAATGCTCGGCGCAGACCACACCTCAGTGCTCGATAAACTTTGCGTTTGTAGTAGATAATTTTGTTAAGATGATGTGCATAATGCGAACATTCAAGCTTATTGCAGAGCTTGCACAACCACCAGTGGTAGGTCTGGAAAGTTTGATCTGTCATGTAAAAAGACGGCGGATCCCAACAATGATCAGCTTTTTCCATGGTCGATGCCTTTTTTTTTTGCCGTGATCAGTGTATACTGAGTGCATACATGTTTGACCAAATAAAGTTTTATCTTTGACACACTGCCTACAGCCTTTACCCACGTGACGACCACGTGACTGAATTCTACAAGTGAAATCAGACAGGCATTGTTCATGATGTCATGTGGTCAGTGTGGAAGCCTGAAGAAGTGGAGATGAAGTTGTACTAATGCGCCTCTCAATACGGGACTTGGCCGCACGTGGATGCAGAATATATAATGCCTTGCAGAAAGCTATAATAGGAGAGGGAAATAAGACAACCACCCATTTGTAGAACGAAGCTTTAATAAAATCCCTACGGATTTCTCGGAAAGAAAAGCCTCTTAGTTGACAAAAACTTCGCCATGGTGCGAGGTTCGAACTCGGGATCAATGCCTTAGAGGGGCTGTCGCTCTGCCATTGGAACTAACTAAGAAGGTAGTAATTGACAGTGCGAGGGCGAATCCATTGACAACGAAGCACATGGAACAAGTATTGCAAATGAGTTCTTCGGAAACCCACAAGGTGACAATACATGTGTCCATGTGCTTCGATTTGTCAATGAATTCGCCCTCGCACTGTGAATTGCTACCTTCTTGGTTAGCTCCATTGGCAGAGCAACAGCCCCAGTAAGACGTTGGTCCCAAGTTCGAACCCCGGTCTAGAACAATTTTTTCGGCAACTAAGAGGCTTTTCTCTTTAAGAAATTCTTACAGGTTTTCTTGCGGCTTCGTGCTACAAAAAGGTGGTTGTCTTCTTTCCCTCTCTTAACTTTTCCGCCACCTTTCGGGTCTCTGCAGAACTCATTTGCAAGCTATTATAAGGGTATAATTAATTAACATGCCCAAGAATAACTCGGATGTTTTACTCTTGCTGCATGCAAAAAAGAGCAATATAATATCAATATGTGGAGTTTAACGCCCGAAAACCACAATATGATTACAAAAACACCGTAATGAAGGGCTCCGGAAGTTTAAACCTCCTTGGGTTCTTTAACGTGAACCTAAATCCAAGTGCATGGGCCTTGAACATTTTTGCTTTCATCAAAAATACAGCCGCCGCAGCCGAGCTTCGATTCCGCGACCTTTGGGTTAGCAGTGAAGCCGAATAACCACTACACCACCACAGCGGGATGCATGCAAAAAAGAAAGAAAGAAGTAATAAACAATGCGCAAACTTT
This sequence comes from Rhipicephalus annulatus, assembly GCA_013436015.1. Classification (NCBI taxonomy): domain Eukaryota; kingdom Metazoa; phylum Arthropoda; class Arachnida; order Ixodida; family Ixodidae; genus Rhipicephalus; species Rhipicephalus annulatus. The sequence continues at coordinate 883,622 of WOVY01010379.1, read as the reverse complement.
ATAAAATACCAATAAAGACATAAATATCTAGTCACATTGACAGGGCAAAATATATTAATATAACACAAGGAGTATGAAGCATTTATGATCTAATTTAATAAAGTATATACAGGTGAACAGTTCAGGGCAGGTAATGCCATTACAAATGAAATAGCAGACTGGCACGATTTCGCTGACACAAGTTTCAATGACCGTGACAATAACCAAATAGTGCAACAACAGAATCTAGTCATCTCCAGCATAGAGATAATTATATTTGCTTTGGAGTTTTTTCTTTTTGAACGCCCTCAATGATGTCATTGCGGGATTTAGAAATGCCATTACAGGTAACAGAGGCATATATTTAAGTTTAGGAAGAAAAATTAGTACAATGTGTGAAAGGGCAGTGAATGTTATTGTGCTATTATTATAACCCTAACAATAAGAACACTACTAATAATAAAAATAATAAAATCCAAGATGAGTTCTGAATATTTGAAAGCATTATTGTCAGACTGAACGTATGACCAAGCAAAAGCAGAAGTAGCCTGAAGTGCCAATACCGCATGACATCGACACCTGTTAACACAAGAGACGAAGGTAACCACCATGGCCAGCACGTGTGTACAGTAAATAAACCCAGTGGTGGTGACAGGGATATATGTACTGCACACAGTACCTCCCAAACAGCAGGCCGGTGCAATATACTGTATGACACCATGCTACTTTCATGCACAGTTTCCAGAGGCCTAGCAGTAGCAACTGAAGTGGTGAGATAAATATGAGGTAAATATTTTGCTTCAAAGTAGCATGACATCATTAAGCATAGGCACTTAATTACCTAGCGTGGATCTTAGGCTCTAAGTTGCTTACATATGTAAGCAACTAGAATAACTTCACAAGGAAACTATTACACATATGTGTAACAATTTCCTTTTGAAGTTATTCTATTTTATTGCAATATGAATTTATATATATAGACACTACCGACGCATTTCGCCCTTGGCGTAGGCGTCGCCGTGATGTTCTCTAAAAGTTCAAATCGGTCACATATACTCTGTGCGTCGTATGTTCTTTGTGCGAATGAAAGCCTGCGAGGGCAGCCGAAGATCGCGGCTCAAGCAGAGAGGAAATGATCGGCGGCCATCTTGATTGATATGTGGGGTTTAACGTCCCGAAACCACCATATGATTATGAGAGACGCCGTAATGGAGGGCTCAGGAAATTTCGACCACCTGGGGTTCTTTAACGTGCACCCAAATCTGAGTACACGGGCCTACAACATTTCCGCCTCCATCGGAAATGCAGCCGCCGCAGCCGGGATTCGATCCCACGACCTGCGGGTCAGCAGCCGAGTACCTCAGCCACTAGACCACCACGGCGGGGCATCGGCGGCCATCTTCCGATCTTCGCGCGACAGACCCGTGGGGAGTGGGCAGTCCCTGAGAGGGGGGGGGGGGGGGGGTGCGTCGCTTCGGCCGCAACATGATCGAAGGTCGGGGCCCATTCGCGTACTTGCGGGCGTCGGTCTAGCTTGAATCATTGTGAGGGGTACTTTTAGCTTAAAAGTCTACTGTAAAAACACAGAAACCCACTTTCCGTTTCGGTGTGTAGTTGAGTGATAAATGACGTAATCGGTCATTAGTTATGGCCGATCGCTTCCTGCTATCACAATCTCCAAATCGTCGACGAACCGGGAACACGGGATTGCAAGGAAGAGTGACATGACATTATAGCGATGCTCTCCCCAGTCGCGCAACGAGAAACGCATATTAAGTAGGGCTGCAGCCAATTGAAATTTATAGGTGTCCTTTGGCTGGTGGACACGCCAGTTTTTTTCACCCGATAAGCCATTCGACGCTTTCGCATTCACAAATAAATCAAATGTAGGAATGAAACTTGTCGTTATAATTAGCTGGTGGCGTCCACGCGTGCGTGACCCGAGAAAGTCGGGCGAAATAACAAATGTCTCGGAGCGCACGAAGAAGTTTCTGGCAACTTTGAAAAAAAAAAAAACGATGGCGAACAAAGAAAGAAAGGCTGAATAGGAAAAAGGAAAAATAAAAACAGAAAAGTGCGCGAGAAAGCGAAGTGCAACAGCCAACCGCTGACATGACCGACGCCCTGGGGCGCTCGACGCGGCTGCAGCAGACAACAACCGACGGTTTGCAGCAGACGACAGCGCTGAACCGGAACACGGTTATCGCCTTCCGGCAGACGACGAAAAACGATGAGGGAAAAGGAGGGGAATTCAAAAACGGAAACCGGAAGCCAAGAGGCGTCAGGTGAATTAAACTACAAGAATAAAAAAAAGGTTTAAAATCAAACAGCTCCCCTGTTTATTTATTCTTTTCCAACCACTCACAACGGAAGCAGAAGGCTGAGCTTCTTTCTTTTTCGCGCGGTTTTTCAGGACGCCGTCTGCTGCTCGTGACGATGCCCCGAGTCGCGTTGTTATAAACAGCGGCAGGAATACGATAACGCCTGCATCCCAGCCAATTATTCGTTTGTTTCTTTAGGTGTTCCAACACACATGTGCCGCTCATACATGGCACAATGCACGCACCATACATCAAGGCACGCTGGGCGGGAGTGTAGGCTGCATGGGGGTGCTTCGCAGAGGAAATAGAAGGTGTGAGAGTGCGTAGCACGCAAACAGGATTAATGGTACACTAAAGTAAAACATGAAAGTGAGTTTAGACAGGTATATTCACAACTACTAATGTCGCCATCACATGGTCAGTGATCAAAATACTAAATGGATGCCACAGTCTCACGTTTGAATTTGGCACCGAAACTTGAGCGCGTGTACGTCGGGGTAAGTTAGACGTGTGGCAGCTTGGGCTAGTTGGTATGGCATGACGATAGTTATTGCGCGAGAACAAAACGACGACACATGTTCTTCGTCTCCTTCTTATCTCTGTGTCGTCGTTTTGTTCTCGCGCTATAACTATCGTCCTGTTAAGGTCCCAAATTTCGAAGTCTTACAGCAGAGCTGGTATGGTAGAAGCGTGTCCTGGACGGAAAATTATCATCATCATAAACCGGCTAGCATGCGCTCTCGTCATCGTCCTCTAGTGCTTTACTCCTAGAAAACGAACGTCTCTTTGTCCGGCATGGAATGCAATAACCTTGCCTGGCGACAGAAGAAGAACAGAGTGCCCCGCCGCGGTGATCTAGAGGTTATAGCACTCGACTGCTAACCCGAAGGACGCAAGATTGAATCCCGGCTGCACTTTCGATGGAGGCAAAAAAGTTTAGAGGCCCATGTACTTCGAGTAGGTGCGCGTTAAAAAACTCCAGATAGCGAACATTTCCAAAGCCCTCCTTTGAGGCATCTCTAATAATCGAATGGTGGTTTTGGGACGTTAAACGCCAGGTGATGTTATTAACAAGTACAGGGAGAAAGAAGAGGAAGGCGAGCGTCGCAACGACTAGGATATCCAGGGACACTATAGCATAGCATCGTCTTGTATAGTAGAATACACAAAGTGGTGGGAAAGGAAAATGAGGATGACGAAGAAGAGGGTAGAAGGTAAAGCATCACATGTAAATAAAGAAAAGCGGGCTAATACAGAGGAAGAAAGACAAGAGAAAGAGAGAGAAAATAAAAAAATAAAAGAACTAAAAAAGTGACGCCTAACGAAGCCATTACCAGCTAGGTACCCACCAGCTCTGCTGTGAATGATTAGCTGTGACTCAACCTTACACGACTTAATTAGTACAAGCTGCAATATATATATATATATATATATATATATATATATATATATATATATATATATATATATATAAAATGAGATCTAACAAACAATAATGCCAAGGAAAGTATAGAAAAAGTTATTAGACCGAACTGTAATGTAAATGTGAAGAAAGGAAAGTGGGTGAAAAGATAACTTGCCGTGGGCAGGAACCGAACCTGCGACCGAGGAACTATTGGTCAGCTGCCAGCTAATAATAAGTTCACGTGCTACGCGACGCCACACAGCTCATAAAGAGTGTGCCACGCTCGCCGCCATGGCTACTGAGGGCGCTGACCGACACTCCCACGTTTAAATTCACATATATACCCAATAAAGTGGCTGGGAGGGTAGCCGCCGTGGTAGCTCAGTGGTGGAGCATCGAACGCGTTATTCGAAGGTCGCGAGTTCAGTTCCTGCTTACGGTAAGTAAGCAGGAACTGAACCCGCCGCAGCAAAAGAAAAGACGTTAGCTTTCAGCGTCATCTGTTGCAAAAAAAAAAAAGTTACGGCCGGTAGACAGGCGCTGCTAGATTGTACTCCATCTCGGCTCACGCCTGTAGTGCGTAGTCCACTGCCAGCATATCAAACGTTGTGCGCGATTACAGCGCAAGCTACAGTAATCGCCAGATATCACTCGCCGCGCGAGCGGTGAGGGAGCGTAATCTAGCAGCGCTTGTCTGCCGGCCATGACTTGTTATCTTGCTTGGCCATAGATGACGCCAAAAGCGAACGTGCTTTCTTCACTTGTCGGTTGATGGTGCTGTAGGCAGCCGCCGCAGAGCGCAGGCCACGCGTTCGCGTGTTCCCTTTCATAAAGAACGACAGTGTACACTTCTAGAGTATGTGCAGGTTTTCCAAGTCAATTACGCTACCAATTAGAAATGTGACATAACATGATGGCTTAATACACAGCAGTTAAAAGGGACACTAAAGAGGAACAATGACTTGGTTTAGATTCACAAACTGGCCCCGCCGCGGTGGTCTAGTGGACAAGGTACTCGGCTGCTGACCCGCGGGTCGCGGGATCAAATCCCGGCTGCGGCGGCTGCATTTCCGATGGAGGCGGAAATGTTGTAGGCCCGTGTGCTCAGATTTGGGTGCACGTTAAGGAACCCCAGGTGGTCTAAATTTCCGGAGCCCTCCAATACGGCGTCTCTCATAATCATATGTTGGTTTTGGGACGTTAAACCCCACAAATCAATTATATCAGTCTGAGAACTGTAATGGCATATGTTTCGCTATTATGAGTTCATTATTAGCGGAGAAAATCAGGGTTGAAATTTCATTTTTATATTTCGCGCCAAAATCTCCGCGCGTAACGCATAAAAATTTCGAAATGTATTTTTGGCATTTTCGTGGCATTGATAGATAGAGCGATCTATCCCACATGGGGTTCTATCCACATGGTGTCCCACATGGGGTCCCACAGATCTATCCCACATAGGGTCCCACATGGGTTCTTTAAAGCGCGCACAAATCTAAGCACACGGGCCTACACCATTTCCACCTGCATCGGAAATGCAGCCGCCGCAGCCGGGATTCGATCCCACGACCTGTGGATCAGCAGCCGAGTACCTAGCCTCTAGACCATTGCGGCGGGGGCTCTTCGTAGCATTGGCTCGATGAGATTTTCTGAAACTTCGTATGCTAAGTCAGTGGCACCCACAGATTCAATGTATTTAATTTTTGTCGATTGGAAGCTACATACGACTTAGTAGACGTCTCAAAAATTTCTTACGTCACGGTGCTTGATGCGGGAATCTCAAGGTGGTGTCGCCACCTGAAATTTCTTTTCGCGAGTTTTCTCGCTTACTAAGCCTCATGTCGTGGTAACAGTGGTGTTTTCGAGATTGTGAAACTGTACTTTACTAATGCACAAAAAATAAACTTTTTGCTCTTTAGTGTCCCTTTAAGATATCATAGCACGAGTACCATGGCTGTTTCAAATGCAGAGCATTTCTTAGTCGCACGATGTCCCGCTTCAGCATCAGCGTCGTCTCCCTCCCCCCCCCCCCCCCACATGCTCGCGTCGGCCGGCCCAGGAAGACACTCGCAAAACTGTCGCTTCCCTCCCCCTTTCTCGCCTCGCGAGGCCGACGCAGGCAGCGTCTGCTAGTAAACAAAGATGCCCCCACCTCCCCGAAGGGAATCGTGAGGAAATGCGAATGCATTTCTTTCGCCGAGGAAGGGTACCATTGCCGTCAGACATTCGCCTTCACCGACTTCTGCCATCGCCTCGAGAGGCGCCCAGCCAGCGAACGGTCTAGAGTGAGGCGCGAGCGGACGGGAAAGTGGGGTGCAGGGAGGAGAGAGAGCAAACGGCGAGAGAAGGAGCGGCGAAGTACTGCACCTACCCTTTCTTACATTCTCTCGCACCACATGCTCCGGTTGCTAGGGGCGAGGATAAGCGCGCGCACCCGCCGCTGTTGTTCCCATGTGAGAGGGAGTGAGAACGGAGAGATAACACCAGCCGGCGCGCGGACACCGACGCGGACAACACCGGATGCCTGACATGGCTCGACTAAGAAGTGCATTCGCATATTAAAAACTACTGCTCGCGCTGCAAAACCGTTCACTGGCCACCCCGGACATGTAGGGACTGGATCGCATGTTCGGAATTCAGTCGAGGGCGTCTTTACTTGGCTTTCGCTTTACGTTGGAGGCAACGTTTCTTCTTCATTAAATAAATAAGAATGATGAAGACGAAATAACATTTAAGCACTCCCAAACCATACCTAATTACGCAACATTCACGCGATACCCCCTCCGCGACGTATTTACTCGAGTTCGCCCCGTGAGGAGATGCGGGTGGCCATTTTCTTTATTCAGCGGGTCGTGGCACATTTCCCGTCGTGGCGCTCAATGTAAACAGGAGCTGCACTTTACGCATTGCCAAAACCCGCCGTGATGGCCTAGAACGCTGGGTGTAACGCGACTAAGCTCAATGTATTGGGTTCGATCCCCTTTCACAGCGGCCACAGCATACGTAATTTTTATCCCCCTACCATGGCTGCAGTGACGCATGCGGACACTAATTAAAATGTAGTGATATGAAAAAAATGGAAGGCGACGCCATTTTCCAACGCCCGTTATGATGGCTTAGCGCCTACTGTCCATACATTGCTTCGATGTAAAAGGGTCCACACCCGCCACGGTACTCGTGTAAGGATGCGGGATCAAATCCCGGCCGCGGCAGCCGCATTTTTGATGTAGGTGAAAATGTTTGAGGCCCGTGTACCTATTGCTCTGGGTGCATGCATGTCGATCCCAGGTAATTGGAATTTCCGGAGCCCTCCACTACGGCGTCCGTCATAACCACATCGTGGTTTTGTGACGTTAACAGTTATCATAATATTAAAAGGGATAAATATGTGGCATTGAAGGTTTGCTCAGTGACTCCACAGTCGCGGCACTGGCCTGACAGCTCTGCGCGGGTACTCGCACTGCTCTCCGCCGGCGAACGCTTTCCCAGATTGAGTGCAGTCAAGAAGCGCACCTGCTTTCACATTCACACCTTTCAGTCTCCTTGAAGCCGCGTGGCCCGTATGAGTACCGCCTCCTTGAAGCCACGTGGCCCGTATGAGTGCCGCCCTTCTTAACTTGCAACCCGAGGGAGGCGCTTGACAGCGTTCAGCGTGCCTTAATCCCTGTCTGCGCATTGAAAGCCCGCCTGGGCCTCTGTGCCACACATAACTGAATGAACCTCACGACTCACTTACCTCCTGTATCAATTCATTTGCGGATTAAAAATTTGACTTCGAGGAAGCGATAGGAAAGAAGAGAGAAAAAACAAGGTAATAAATATATGAAGAAAGCCAGATGAAACCACAGAAATAGATAGACACAGAAAAAACAAAGAGTAAGGCAGGAAACGAATGAGAGAGAAAAAAATTAAGAGAGGAAAGAGCAATAAAGATAGATTGGATGGGATTGGATAAACCTTTATGGGGTCCTTTCAAACACAGATCACTGTGTAGAAAGATAAAGACACACACAGGGGGAGAAACAAATAACAGATCCGAGATAAATAATAGAAACATACAGATATAGGAAAAAAGATAAGAAAAAAAGAATATTTGGGGTTTAACATACCAAAAATGCGATATGATTATGATGGGCACTGCAGTGGAGAAATGCGGAAATTTAGACTATCTGACGTGCGCCGAGATCGCACAGTACGCTGCCCTCAATAATTTTGGCCTCCATCCAAGTGGCCTGGAGAAGCGGCCAGCATCGAACCCGCGACCTTCGGGTGAGCAGCCGAGTCCCGTAATCACTCATCCGTCATGGCGAACAAAAAAGAAAAATTAAAAAAATAATATAATAGAGAAAAAACAAGGAAGATTACGCAGCTCCTCTCTCTCAAAGGCTTGTGCACTGACACAATGTTTTCCTTTTCTGTTTTTTTTTTATAAGACGGCGTGAAATGATAAGGCCGTGAAACGTAGAATTATGCGGCAACCCAAGAGTTTTTGTGCGTGTGGGTCCACCGTAGCCCTATAAGGGACCAAAAAGAGCCTCCTGTAAGTTAGCCAAAAACTTGAAGGACGCTTGCGTTTCCCCTGCAAGTGCAGAACAGGCGGTCAGGCAAAGAACTTTATTTGATCCGGAGCCGACGCTCACTCCCCCATAGGAGCGGGATGGACCCACGACGGGACGGGAAGATGCATCTCCTCGGCCACGTCATGGGCTCTCTGGACAGCCCGTAGCTGGTCTTCCTTCTCGTTGCTTGTGAGAAGAGATCGCCAGTCCTCCTCCACTGAGGGAGACCCGGAGCTCTCGGCCAGGTCGGGACATTGCCACAGCATGTGTAGCAAAGTGCAACGCGGGTAATCACAGCGAGGACAGCCTGGCTGTATACCGTCCATATAGCACTTCGGGGGAGAAACGTATGATATACTGAGCTCCGTTTAAAGTTGAATGCGGGAGGCGGAACCCTCGCCGTTCCAATCGATGGTGTTTACAAATTTCTCGAAAAGTTAGGAGTGGATCTCGGCAATGCCAAAGCGTGTCCTCTGCCTCCGAGTTGTTCATCCCGGCGTGGAATGTGCCAAATTTCGTGAGCTACTGCAAATTTATATGTTCTCTTGATTTTGTATAAAGATCCTTCATTGTTTTTTTCATTTTGTATTTCGCTGCGTTTGCTTATAGTGTTTGTTCTTCTCCCTTCCATTGTACAATTTTCTTTGTTTTCTTCGATATATTTCTTTTTATGCTTTATGTATTGTGATTTTTCTGTAACCCCCCCCCCCCCTACTCAATGCTCCTCTGGGGCCTGTAGGGTAACAAGAATAAATAAATAAATAAATAAATAAATAAATAAATAAATAAATAAATGTGCAGAACGCGATAGCGCAATCGGGCCGCACGCTTCCCCTGCAGTTGCTAAGCCTCGCTTCGGTTCTCGGTGCATGCATCAGCCGTGCCCTAAGAAAACGAGCGACTGTGCGCGTAACATAGGCCGTTTCAATGTATCCTATAGTATGCCTACTGTAGTAGCAATCGTTACGTGCCCAAGTACGTCATAATTCTTCACTTTGCGAAGCAGCGAAGGGCCCACTTCACGCGTGCGTAAGGCAACACGTGAACTTACGCAGCTGCTCCCTTCGCTGATGCTACTGCAGCTGACGATGTGTCTGAGCGCTTTGTATAATGGGTCAGCCATTGAAACACCCACTCCATCATTGCTGCAATGCAAATGTATCGACGCCTGGCGAAATTCTACGCTTCTGCGTGTGCGATTCATACAGTTTTTTTTTTTTTCAGAAAGCAGTTTGAATAAATATCGTGACTCCTAGGCAGAACACCTCCTTGCCACGCTGACTAACTGAACATTCTAAAATTTTTTTTATTGTTTCATTTGCATTTTTATTATTTTTTTGGTCACAAGATGATATTTTAATCGTAGCCAACGACGCCAACACCAGAACTTCTGCGAAACGTGCTCTTTAACGCTCTCGCATCGATAGGTGCACTCTTGCAAGATCGTGCTTTAGGCTACGTCGGAAAACATTAGTTACATCTATGCCCCGCCACGGTGGTCTAGTGGCTAAGGTACTCGGCTGCTGACCCGCAGGTCGCGGGACCAAGTCCCGGCTGTGGCGGCAGCATTTTCGATGGAGGCGGAAATGTTGCACGCCCATGTGCTCAGATTTGGATGCACGTTAAAGAACCCCAGGTGGTCTAAATTTCCGGAGCCCTCCACTACGGCGTCTCTCATAATCATATGGTGGTTTTGGGACGTTAAACCCCACAAATCAATCAATCAATTAGTTACATTTATGTTCCTCGATAGCCCACAGTGATCGGACCTTATATCTGCCAGTGGAAACTTCCCAATGGGACAGCTGCAGTCACGGTCTGAAAAACGCTGACGGTTCACCATATTCTTCATTTTAATATTGCAGTCGACATGTATCAAATAGCAGTGCATGCGCGTATTGCGTCAAAATAACGTAAATGCGCAAGACAAATGAGGCCAGAGATGTGGAAATTACTTTCAAGTCATGCAGTAGATGACATCAGTATAGGACGAACTCGTAGCAGACGACATTTAAATGACGTGTGCCTTCTGCTTGTGTGCTTTGGCCTGTAGTTCAAGATGTCGGCCGGAGATGACATATCCCGCAAAAGAACAGATGGTCAAGGATAGTGTCGCTGAAGTCGGTGGTTCGAGCAGCGAAAATGCTAGATGTACATGTGCGTACGAATACACTAAAACGAGCCAGATGCTGGCAGTTAAAGGTATAGCTACAAAGACAGTGAAAAAAAACAACAACAACGAAGACCTGTAACTGATACTGATATGACGCATTTATCTAATACTACCAACAAAAATGTATATCGCGAAACAAAAATAATAAAAAACGGTTTACGACCATAGCGCAGCAGCCCCAGGCCTGCATCAAATGAAGCTGTGCAAAGCGTATCTCACGGAGAAGGCACAAAATATCCCGAAAAGTTGTCAGACTGTCTCTGCCCAAGAGAAACGCCTACACAATCCAGCCTCCCTTTCAATCGAAATTTCGAAGCTATGCCACAACCAGAATACAGTACTGAAACGGCAAGCAAATTAAAAAAAAATGTTGCAAAATGGGAAGCGGCGCTTTTTGTGCATTTATACTAACGCGTTGCCGAAAACGAGGGTCGAACTATAGACGGCATCCTCCAGTAGAGACACACTACCAGAGCCGAAGCTAAAAGCCCCAGCCGTGGCTCTATATGTCACACTTACTCGGCCTCTTCTTTCTCGAAAAAAAAAAATACGAAGACAGACGTGAGTAACTTGTGACAAGCAAGCGAGAAGTGGCCAGAAACTGCGCGCGAATGAAAAAAAAAAGTACAGACCACTTGCGCGGAAAGGCAACAACGCACGAGAAGATGTGCGACCGAACGAGAACAGACGTTCTTTTCTCTCCTTCGAAGCAGACGACAAAACGCAACAGACAGAAGACCACGCCACTCTTTTTTTTTTCTTTTTATTTCGTGTCTTGTTGCCATTGCGAGCGTCGCCTAGCTTTACCATCCCGGCTTCTGTTCGCTTTAGAGTCGTCTGTTAGAAACGAGAACAGACGACCAGAAATAAAAGTGAAGGAGCAGAAGAACGGTGCTCGCCTTCACCGTCCTTCTGTTCGCTAGAGTCGTCTGCTACGAGGAACAAGAACAGGCGACAACACAACAAAAACACGACGACGAAGAAGAAGTAGGTCGTAATGGTGGTTTTGGGTCTCGCTCAGGGAAAAAAAAAGTACAGAACGGCACCCATGCAACGTGGCGAAGGACGCGGAAAGGAATGGTGACGACCACGAAGAAGAGGAGAGCCGAAAGCGGCAGCTGCTGCGCCACACGAGGCTTTTCCTTTTCTTCGTCTTGTTCTTCTTCGGAAGCCCGCGGAGTAGCACCGTTACGCCGAACTCTTCATATTTGCCGCTCGGCTTGTTTACGTTGAGCGCCGCAAAACTCGGGGCAGGCAGGCCAAGCGCGCCCCGAACTCTCTTCTACTTCTTCGCGGATGAGAGAACGCGCGCCATCAACGAACAAGAAAGAAATGAAGAGAACAAATTCGCAAATCCTTTTCGCATGCTTGCTCGTGCAGAGGCGCCGGGAAACACGAAAGGAGCCACCACGAGTCGGTACCGCGAGGAGGATGCATGCACTCTACGGAAAATGGCGCACCGCACAAGAGTCGGACGCTCGCGCGGCTTTCAACGAGTCGTTTGCTGTTCGGGAGGAACACTGCAGTAAAAGAATAACAACAAGAGTGGACGGAGGCGCGCGGGCGGGCCACCGTTCCCTTTTTCCGAGCTTGTTGCGTTTCCCAAAGAGCAGCCGAAGGAGGCATCGTGCCTCAATATGTTTGTGTTTGCAGACCTCGCGCTCTTGCGGCTACCCTTCGAGCTTCTTCCTCTTGCCCACGCGCCCCTTCAAGAAAAGAGTTCTGTATATCTTCCTCCGTCGAGCAGCTTTCTCACGCGTCATTTTAAAGAATAATAAAATTATCGGCTTCTCCTTCCGTTTCACGGTTTTACTTCTTTCTTTTTTTAGTTCTGACAGCCACACCGGTCTGCTGAACGATCCGATGGTATCGGGATCGCGAGTGTCGTCTGCAAGCTGTAAAGACGGAAACAGGAGAGTACAAATGTGACAGACGAATATTTAGCTAGCGGACTGTAAAAACATGGCACCCGTGACGTGCTTCCCTCACCTGAAGTCGTATCCAACGCTTGCGGTGGACACACACACACACACACACACACACACACACACACACACACACACACACACACACACACACACCACACACACACACACACACACACACACACACACACACACACACAAGAAAAAACGCGACTTTAATCGGTCGTGGCTGGGAAACGTGACGGAGGATGTCACTTGAGATGCGAGTCTAAAAGTATGCATACGAAAGTACGCCATATTTGTTGCTCCAACCCGAGCTCCCAGTGAGCTGTCAAGATAATCAGAACACCGTCAAGTTGCAACACACTCGGGAGTTTTAGAGCCGAGGCCCCGAATCAGCTTGCGTACGTAAAGCCCTCGCGTTCCTTTGTATTCCCAAATGGTGCGATTCTGAGTACGAAGGAACGCAAGAGCGTGCGCACTCGAGCTACTCAGGGTCCCCGACACTAAAACTGTCTAGTCCAGAATTTCGTATAATGACGGCATTCTCGGCCAATCATAGGGGCCGCATCACACCTCAAGACAAATCAGCGTTGACAAGTGGCGGAATTTGACAGTTTCCAGAATAGAACTTCTAGGTAAGCGTGCAGCTTTTTCATGCACCGTGGAAGCAAGGCAGTGCTGCAATGTGACGACTTCGATGGCATCACACCTCAGCGTATATACCCCGTCTATCGATAGCGAGCTAGAGCGGATGCGTATTGAACTTGGCGTCCCCCCCCCCCCCCCCATTATCGATTCGGTGGAAGTTGTCGCTCATCGAAGACAGGAAGAGAGATTTCTTACAGCAGCGGTCATAGTTCGTTTTCTATTCCATTATCTTTAAACTAACGCTTTTTACGTCATTTTCGGTAGTTGCTGAGGTATACACAACTGACAAACAGTAGCTGAAGGAAAAAAAAAAGGTTCCCAGCAACCGACGCACTGAATCGGAGCATGCAGCAAGGAAAACGCCACGGAAAGCCGGACAACTGAAGCCAGAAATGTAAAAAAAAAAGTCAACACTAGCGACGCAGACAACACAAAATTCGTAGATAAGCCGCGCTGGCGGTACTGACACGAAGCAGAACGGATAAGACGACGAGAAACCATAACACAAATAAATTTAAGCGAAGAGAAAAAGAAACAGCTAGACACGTTACAGCACAATGAAACAAAAAAACACACAAAAACATCAGCACCGCATAACGCGAGGCGAGGAAAGAAAAACGACGTCAACTCCCATAGGCGCGGCGTGGGGCGGTGTATCTCTTGTAGCCCGTACTGCCTGGGCTTCTTGGACATGCCCGATGCGATGAAACCAAGGAAGAGACAAAGGTATCAGAGACGCGCGCGGCCCGCGTCCATGTTGGCGTGCGCGGGAACACACTTTTATCGCGATCAACCGCCGTTACCTCGGATCATCGCTCATGGCTCCCCCTATCGCCTGCACGGTGAACACCACGACATCGCAAAGCACCCCTTCCCCAATGTCCCTCGTATCTCCTGTTTTGTCGCTGCGGTTGACAGGTTAGTTTAGCGAGTTCCTCCCCCCCCCTCATTTTTTTTACCACGAATGAGCATCTTTTGCTTATACAGTGCAGTATAATACAGGATACTTTTTCTGAATAACGGAACAAAATTTCCGGATGCATTTCGACGAATGAAGAAGCGCAGACGCCTTCCTCCTTCCTCAAAGTATACCGCAACAACCGAGCCTCATCCTCCTCTAGCGGCCAGTGTGAGACTTGCATGCAATCGACTGATTGATATGTGAGGTTTAACGTCCCAGTGCCGTAGTGGAGGGCTCCGGAAATTTCGACCATCTGGGGTTCTTTCACGTGCACCCAAATCAAAGCACAAGGGCATACATCATTTCCGCCTCCATCGAAAATGCAGCCGCCGCAGCCTGCATGCCATCGAAAGCTCCGAAGAACCAACAACCTAACGTCCTAGCATTTACATATATTGTTTCTCCTTAAGGCGTTTTAAAAGGACACTATAGAAGGAAAAACGAATTGTCGCGTATTAGTATAGTACGATTCCACAATACAGAAAAACCCGCTCTTACCGAGAGACGACGAATCGTAAACGAGAAAAAGCGCGAAAAGAAAATTGTGGGTGGAGACTTCACCTTAATATTTTGTTCAGTATCCCTTTAAGAACATCATATATAGTTGAAATCAGGAATAATGAATAAACATGAACGGGGCGCGTAGGCAGGATAACCGCTGGTAATTAAGGGAAACTGACTGGAATCCAAGGGAAGGCAAACGCGTCAGGGGGAGATAGAAAATTAGATGGACAGATGAGATTAAGCAGTTCGCGGTACAAAGCGGCATCAGCAAGCACAAGAGCTGCTTTATTGGCAACGTCACTTCGACTACACCCTGCAGTAGACCAATGATAATACGAATGATAACAATGGCGAAGATGATTACGATGTATATCATCTTCATTCAATCCTCAGTGCAATTGTCTGTACGTGTGTCCTACGCGCAAGTGCACTAATACGAACCACCGTCTGCCTGTAGAGCGTGCTCTCACTGTACGGTCTCCAAGTGTAGCGGCGAAGCTTACAGCACAGTACGTTAAGACACGAATTAATTTTGCAGGCAGAAGCGTAAAAGAGCGTTGGCTGATAAACGTGCGCGTTGCCTTTAGACTTATCACTGTTATCAGACACTGAAACGAACATTAGCGATAGCACGGTCTGCACACGTGCAGCACTTGCGCACCGGCGGCCATGCAGGACAAAAAAAAAACAAAAAAAACAAAGGAGTAAAAGAAAAGTCTGATGCCATTTGACTCTGTGAAGGTGGATGACCAGTGAAGCTGTTCAGCACACACCACAGAGGTCTGATGAAAGGTACAGAAAAACAGAATTTGCTAAACTTTAAGTCTAGTCTAATTGATTATATATATATATATATATATATATATATATATATATATATATATATATATATACGGAAAGAAGTGTATGCTTAAGGGCTCGTTTTTCTGTGTTTTACACAATATTAATGAGATCTAACAGACAATAATGCAAAGAAAGTATAGAGGAAGTTATTAGACCGAATTCTAATGTAAATATGAAGAAAGAAAGGTGGGTGAAAAGATAGCTTGCCGTGAGCAGGAACCGAACCTGCGACCTTCGAATAACGCGTTCGATGCTCTACCACTGAGCTACCACGACGGCCATTCCCCCCAGTCACTTTATTGGGTTTATATGTGAATTTAAACGTGGGAGTGTCCGTCAGAGTGTGCCACACTCGCTTCCATGGCTACAGGTGGCGCTACAGGTTGAGCAAGTAATTTTTGACTGGGAAAAATGTGTTACGTACGTACGTGGTACGTGTCACGTACGTACCACACAATGCATCGGTGTAAACTATCAGCGTCGATTTGCAGTCAAAGGCCCCGCTAGGCATCACATCCGCACAAATGGTGCGCCGGCTTTCTTCGTACAACTACAGAAGGCGGAAAGCCTTTAGATGCCTCACCACCGAACGCTGAAATTCCCCGGCGTTCCGCATC
Organism: Rhipicephalus annulatus; assembly: GCA_013436015.1. Lineage (NCBI taxonomy): Eukaryota > Metazoa > Arthropoda > Arachnida > Ixodida > Ixodidae > Rhipicephalus > Rhipicephalus annulatus. Next base: position 867,684 of record WOVY01010379.1, on the reverse strand, counting down.
GGCGGCGTCAACACTAGTGACGCAAAAGAAAGTCATCCCCAGGTGAAGGCGTCGCCATGTGACATCATTATGACGACACGCGATAGCGTCATCGCAGGGCATCGTACGTGGGTCAAAGGTGCCTCCGATCTTGGAGGCAGGCACGTACCACTTGTACCAGTTTTATTATATTAAACCGTAATCTATACTACTGACTGTTTTCCTTTTGAAAGCCCGTCCGCCTCGATCATAGAGTTTGCTAAAATTAGTTTGGCGCTGCGATTGCCACAGAGTTTCCAAATATACACTAAGATGGAACTCTGGCGCTAGTGTCCACGGGAGCTGCAACGCACGGCGCTTCAGCGAGCATGGGAATGATGGGTAGTCCACACATTTGTCTAATATCCGTACTTCTGGCCTGCTTTTAGCTCCGTGTGTGTTCGTGTGGCTTGGAGCTGTTTTGATTGATTGATTTGTGGGGTTTAACGTCCCAAAACCACCACATGATTATGAGAGACGCCGTAGTGGAGGGCTCCGGAAATTTCGACCACCTGGGGTTCTTTAACGTGCACCCAAATCTGAGCACACGGGCGTACAACATTTCCGCCTCCATCGGAAATGCAGCCGCCGCAGCTGGGATTCGATCCCACGACCTGCGGGTCAGCAGCCGAGTACCTCAGCCACTAGACCACCGCGGCGGGGCGGAGCTGTTTTCTTACGAAACAAATATTAGCAAATGTTCAGCGGTTGCGCTTAACCATTTTATTTTTTTAGTCTTACTTTCCAAATCGGCCCAAGAAGTTAAAAAGGGTTGAATCTTTCTTTCAAAACAAAACCGAAACACAGCAATTAACGAAGCCACAAGTACGATTCGCCGCCGGCAAGTACGAAGACTAGACAAATGTGTGTACTGCCCACTACTCTTACACCGTGGTACTGCCCATCATTCCCATGTTTGCTGAACGATCGCAGCGCCAGAGTGCCCTCTAGTTAATTTTAGGAAACTCTTTGGCGATTGTTCATCCACCATGGGAATGGTGGGTAGCACACGAAGTCTTCGTGCTTGCGGGCTTCGCACGCACGTGTGGCTTTGTTTGTTGTTGTGTTTCGGTTTTGTTTCGAATAAAAGAGCGGAACGTTGTGACCTTCGTGAGCCGATTCGAATTGGCGAGCCTAAAAAAAAGTATCAAGGTGGTGGAGCGTAACTGATTAACTTCGTCTTGCGGCAAGGCGAGTTCAGGCCGCACGATGTCGAACGGAGCCAAAAGAACGAGTGTTAGACAAATCCGTGTAATACCCACCATTCCAATGCTTGCACCCTGCGTTGCAGCTCCCGTAGAGAGTAGCGGCAGAGTTCCCTCTAGTGTACGTATATTAGGAAACTCTGTGACCTGGGTGGTGCACTGACTATTTTACACTCTACCGCTGACCCGTAAGTCGTGGGTTCGGTTCCGGCTGCGGCGGTCGCAATTCGGTGGTGGCGAAATAAAGGCCCGTGTATGTACTGTGCGATGACAGTGCACGTCGTTATCATATCCGGCGTTTGGCACGTAAAGCCCCATGTCATTATAATATTAATGGCAACTTACAGACAACAACGCCAGGGAAAGTATCGGGGGCGTTATTAGAAGTAATTTCAATGTATATGTGAATAAAGAAAAGTGGAGGAAAAGAGAACTTGCCGCGGGCAGGCACCAGTGGAAAGTTATTTTTAAGCCCAAACACTTGGCAATGCCGAGCAACAATATTTACATTTGATAACGAAGAAGAAGAAAAAATAATAAACTGCGTTGCGCAGTAGCGGTCACAGCGTCGGTCTTCCCTATAAACACGGTTTTATTGATATTTACTTATTTACTTAGTCCCCTTTTACGACCACCGCATTTTCCGTGCGACCACAATTCGCATAGCTACGCACACAACGCCGAATTCAAATCGACTAGTCAAAGTTATTCTCTGCCCCCCCCCCCCTTTTTTTTTCCTCTCTATCTGGGCTGACTCTTTTATCACTACAGCAGTTTAAAAAAAGAAGAGAGAAGGAAACCTAGAACGAGCTTGTCGCGACTTAAAATGTTCATTATTTGGGGCCGCGTTCCACGCTTTGCGCACAAACAACTCGGCATTTGAGAGGACGAGGACCCGACCAGATTATTGTTGTTACGCACTTGCATGGGCCAATGAACCCACGATCATTCAATTACTCACGTCGATGCGGTTTACATGCTACATTTGAGAATATCAACCGCACATCGCACATTTTTTTCACTCGAAAGTTCAGTCTGAAATCGTCGCTAAGCCCTGCACTGGGCTGATAGCGACCGCCATTTGGGCACGGATTACATGTGCGTGCGCGTTTGTGTGAGAGGGAGAGAAAGAGCCGTCGAATGAAGGGCGCTTTCCACGGATTACGAAACTGTCAGTGACTGCAAAAGTGCCAGGGTAGACGGGCGACATCGATGCATGTTTTGACTGCGAAAACACCACAGTGATCTAGGCTGGTTTGACCCGCCACGATGGTGCGGCGCCCTATATCTACGACCCGAACGTCACGGCGTCATATTCCGGCCGCGGAGGCCAGATTTTGATCGACGCGGTGGTCTACAGGCCATGTTTAGGGCACGGAGAATAACTTGAGGGAGGTCGAAAATTTTAAGAGCCCACTGTCGCAATCATATCGTCGTTTTGGGACGTAAAACCAAAACATTTAATATTAATCTAAATTGCTTGAGTTGGCGGTGAGGGGGCAAAGGGCAGGTCAGAATATCAGGGGTCCGCTTCGCCGTTGCGGTGTTCACGGGACAAAAAACAAATTAGAAACAAATAAATAAAAGCAGGCGTGTCCGTCCTTCCGTCTGTCCGTCCGTCCGTCCGTCCATCCATCCATCCATCCATCCATCCATCCATCCATCCATCCATCCCTCTGTCTGTCTGTCTGTACGTCTGTCTGTACGTCTGTCTGTCTGTCTGTCTGTCTGTCTGTCTGTCTGTCTATCTATCTATCTATCTATCTATCTATCTATCTATCTATCTATCTATCTATCTATCTATCTATCTATCTATCTATCTATCTATCTATCTATCTATCTATCTATCTATCTATCTATCTATCTATCTATCTATCTATCTATCTATCTATCTATCTATCTATCTATCTATCTATCTATCTATCTATCTATCTATCTATCTATCTATCTATCTATCTATCTATCTATCTATCTATCTATCTCATAATGCTCCCCCTTAACTTTGCAGACAGTGAAGACGGTGGTGCGATTATCTGCTGTTAACGACGAAGTGCGCCAACGAGAAATGACGCGCGACGTCCACAAAAGGTCAGACCACCATGCATGCCAGAAGCGACCGATCGCCAACAAGCCCACGATCGACAGAGCCCTCATTGTTTGGTAAACCGTGCCCACGAGTACGCGTGTGACCAGCGCCCCTTTCAGGGCCGCCTTTCTCAAAACTCGGCGCCGCCGGGTTCTTTGCGCATGAGCTGCGGCCGCCCCCGCAAGCAATATCTGCGATTCATAACAACCTCATATGGCACTTATACGAAGTCGTGTACAGACGGTTCCACTGTTAGAGGGAACACCTTAGGGCACAGTATGTTTAGATTTATCTATCTTACGGAAACATAAGGTATGCTAAAGACTGGCTGAAAGTTCCGACTTCTGGTTGGTTGGTTGGTTGGTATGTGGAGTTTAACGTCCCAAAACCACCATATGATTATGAGAGACGCCGTAGTGGAGGGCTCCGGAAATTTCGACCACCTGGGGTTCTTTAACGTGCACCCAAATCTGAGCACACGGGCCTACAACATTTCCGCCTCCATCGGAAATGCAGCCGCCGCAGCCGGGAATCGAACCCGCGACCTGCGGGTCAGCAGCCGAGTACCTTAGCCACTAGACCACCGCGGCGGGGCTAGCCAACTACTTCGTGCACGGTTCCTCCACGCATCTACGAAATTGTGCGCGCGTGCGTCGACACTAGACATATACAACGAGACAAGTGTTACGCCGTGAAACGACATGGCATATCAATGCAGAGCAACCGGAACGACCTTTCGGCTTACATAGGTCTTTGTATGAAGGCCCCATTTGCGAGCGACTCGGCGCGCAAACAGCACAATGACTCAAAACGGAACGAGCGCTCACCGAATAGACAAGTGAAAACAGATTAAAAAAAAAAGAAGTCAAACAACTCCGCTTCGCAGACAATGACGAAACGGCGAAGTTCGTGGCCTTCCTTTCGTCAAGCGAACGGATCTTTTTTTAACGTTTTGCGAGTATTTCGTATACGTTGTATCACTGCTCTCTTCAGTAAAAACTCTTCGTGATGCTCTTCTAGTTTTACTGCACACCATGCCACTCTTAAAAACAGGTTCACAAACAAGCCTCCGCTTCAGGTGTTCCAATACGTTCTATCACTGCACTTTTATTAAGCACTCTTGGTTAAGAATTGAGGTGGTAGTACAACCACCACCTTTTTAAAACCACAAGGTATCACGTGACAGTGGTGTGACTAGGGTAACGCGCATGGTATTTGTTAGGCCATAACTGTTGCCTCATTTTTTTTTTTCAGAAGTTGTGTGTAGCGAGATTTATCCGATTTCGGTGACACACCCTCGTTTGTTGGGCTACCATTTGTTTTCTTCATTTTTAGCGGTCAGTTGTGAATATATAGTGGGACTTACACAACGTCTGTCGCGCATACCCGCTTGCGATTCCCACAAGCGTTGCCACGGATCCCGTACATGAAAGGCTCGAAAAGAGCTTCGCTCTTAGAAGACTATATATCATGTTGTGGACGCGCTGTTAGAAGCAACAGCTGTACGAACTTTGCAAATCGAAAATAAGCCTAACGGGCATTAGACAAACGTGTAACTGTGCTATAGCCGTAGCTCAACTTGACGCCCACAACAATTTCAGTGGGCCGAACACTGACAACAAACTTTCGGGAAATAAGTGTGTGCTTACGTTTCGCCCTCGTCATAGTACAGTACACGCAAGAATCTATGCACGTCTCAAACTAGTTAATGCATTCATAGGCCTCATTGAAAAAAAAGTGGGAATCGCTAATTCAGTGTTTCTGGCCTATTGCGACGGCCGAGATCATTTCCGACTAACGACCGCAGTTAACGACGTGATGGTGACAATCAACAAGATGACGTACGAGCATACGAAATTCTGTTTCTATCATTTCGCAAATGTCACTATATATACTGATAGTGGGCATATGGCAACACATCTTTTGGATACATTTTACAGCGCTGCACAAAAAGCTCTAAATGTCTTCACAGTAAAAGAACAATACGTACGGATGCATGATAAAACATTTTGAAAGATGCGGGCACAGTGAAAGTAAAAAGCGACCGCTTCGTAAACTTAACGTCAGCGCGCTTTCACTGGCATAGCGGCGAGGGTGCCCTTACCTTTAGAAAAACAAGGCGCGGGGGGGGGGGGGGGGCGTACGCAGCTTGCACCTGTGGTGCAAGGCTGCATGCAGCAAGCAGCGGCGCTATAGTGCTCCCGAAGAAAAAGGTTGTGTCCTTTTTTTTTTCTAGCGCCTTGATTTGCTTTCCGAGATGTCTTACCAACACGTACAGCCCCCCACCCTAGCGAGAAGAAAGCTCCCCCACGTGTCATGCCCCGCTTATATATACGAGACAAGTTTAATAACAATATTATCCCAAGTTTACGTCCCAAAACTACCAGCTTGGGCTAGTTGGTATGGCATGACGCTAGTTATAGCGTGAGAACAAAACGACGACACAGAGACAAGAAGTGTCCTTCGTGTCCTTCTTGTCTCTGTGTCGTCGTTTTGTTCTCGCGCAATAACTATCGTCATGCCACATGAAACTCAGACTATACGGCGTTCGTGGGCCGACATCGCACAGCGCACACGGGACCTTTAGCATTTCGCCTCCATCGAAATGAGACCGCCGCGACCGGAATCGAACCCGCGACCTTCGAATAAGCAGCGGCTGCTCCACTGCGGCGGACGACGTGGGTTAGGCGGAAACACGTTCACGCGATTATTGTTTGGTGATTTTGCGGGAACATGCCGCGTGGCCCGTTTCATACCGGAGGGAACATGCCTCGTGAACGGAGCGCTCAATAATCTGGACTCCTGGCCATCAGGGCCTCGCAGGCAATGAGGCGGCGCACGCTGCCGCCCGCGCACTCATTCCCCAGGCCACTGCCTCGCCCACCGATGACCCCTGTGCTCCAGAAGAGAACGCTCCTCTACTAACTTACAGAGAGATAATTACCTATTACGGGGACTCCCACCGCCGCTTTCCTCCGCCCTACAAAGGACTTAGGTAGGCGGACGAGAGAATTCTTCTCCGGCTATTTACCAATACTTTACTGTGCCCGGCAGTGCACTTGGACTCTTCCTTTTCCGGCCTCTGCCAGTACTGTGCGGAGGTGGCTGACTCCTACCACAAGGTATGGGCATGTCAGCTCAATCCTTCTTTAGCCCCGAACCCAAATCCAACAAGAGAGGACTGGGAGGCGGCCCTGCTCGGTTGCCAGGACCTTGCGGCCCAACGAGTCATGGTCCAGCGTGCCAGGACAGCGGCCACGACCAATGAGTGATCCCTGACTAGGGACTCCACCTAGTACTGCAGAGAGGTTGACCCACTAGAGGCTGGTCTCCCTGGCAACCTCTGTTTTTTTAAAAATAAATGTTTACTATTACTACTACTACTACTACTACTACTACTGCCAAAAAAAGGAATAAAGAAAGAAAGTCTCATACTAAAGCTTTAGCACACACGCACGAGGACAAATACGATAGAGACACAGAGACTGCGCTGGTCCCTGAGTCTCTATCGTATTTGTCCTCGTGTGCGCACGCTAAAGCTTCAGTATGCAACAAAACCAACTAGCCCGTCTTTCTGTATTACTGCAAAAAAGTTTTCGCAATAGGGCGCGGTCAAACAATTTCGAAAAGGAATTTTGGGCAACCAAATACTCCTTTTAAAATCACTTTTTTTTCTCATAATCTGACTTATAAGGAGGTGCTATTGTATAAACACATGAAGCCACCATGATTAGGCGGGGTGTGACAGCGCGGACCCCTTCCTTTTTTTACAATAGGTCAGAATGAAAAAAAAAAAGAGAGGGGATTCAGTCTCGCAATATGTATTATTTCGTAAGCAGTACACGGAAGCTTATTTATTATCTCGGTTGAAATGGCAGCAGAAAGTGCCGAAAACAATGATTGTCTAGAAACGCGTTATAAATACGAGCTTCGAAAAGCCCTTGGATGTATGTTATATAGTTCCTCTGTATCGCACTGTAATTGCAGTGCGATATCCAAGGTTCAAAACACCTGTAACTAGAAATAAATGGTGCCGTCGGTGCGAAAGAGCGTATCCCATTTATTTATTTACTTTGTGATAGTCGTCAATAGCTCTCTTCGTGAATACAACTAGAACCGAGGCGTCGACCAGAAAAGCTGCAAAAAACTTCACGACATCAAAACTACGAACGCGTCGGCGACCCGTTGAACCCACCTTGCCATACATAGACTGCACGTTATAAAGTGGCTGGCCGCGGCTTTGCCACGGTTGAACAGGTGACGGTCGGCGGCTTCACCTGAAGAGTTACCGGCTGCTCATACCAGTTCAGCGAACGTGCGTTTGGAGAAAATTAAATTCGTGTAGAGATATATCCCAAATAATTGCGTGTGAACAAAACCCAGACAACCCACAAATTCGCGGTTACGGGATCCCCCCCCCCCCTTTTTTTGTTTCTTTTTATTTCATTATATCGAACGTTTTCTGATTTGATTGCCTTGTCGAGATCCATAATAAGAAACTGCGTATAGCAATCGTTGCAAACTCGATTGCGAGTGAGCTATACGACATACTAATTTGCTTGCACATAAAAGCGGCTTACGTAAGTATACAACGAGGGGTACAAGTAAAGAGCAACAAGGAAAAAGAAAGAGTGCCCGGTTGCCTGGGGGTTCTACGGAACTTTTGTTTACTATTCTAGCCTTACTTCGTTCTTACGTATCCCTTTAGTTTTGGGCACACGCGCACCCAACCTGACACACATACTGCCGTTTCATCACGAGTAACTACCCCTCCCGCCTTGCCACCAATCAACAGCGTGCAACATTAAGTTGATAGTTGTAACCTCATTTGTCCATATTCCTGTATCGTGTTAGCTTTTATTTTGCTAGGGCCGCAGAAATAGCTTCCCTTTTCCTATCCCGAACCTCTCCTCCTTGCGTTTATCTTAGTTCGCTACTCCATCATGGTGCGCAGTGCGATCTGATCCCCAATGCACCAAACTGCCCCCCCCCCCCCGCCCCCTGGGTGTTCTGTACACAACCTCACGACCCTCAACATCCTCAGTTTTACGGGTGGGGTGGAGGGGGCGGGGAGGCAAGTGTGACAAACCAATTCGCCCACACAGCCCACCTAAATTTAAACACACGGGCTTGTAAGGAATCAGCTAGCAGGTAGCATTGCACAATGAGATAAAATAAATGAATAAATTGAATGTAATAGCTCTGGCGCAGTCACAATTCAAGCTTCGTTTGCGTCCCTTTGCTTCGTGAATGGAGGACTTCTCAAAAATTTCACAAGCTCATTGATAGGCTAAACTAAGCTGTGCTGGCTGACCGGCACCTATATTTGCTAGAAATTCAATTCCTGCAGAGAGGGCCACAGAAGCATGGGCACAAAGCGGCCAGTCAGCGGTAGCGCGTTCTCGACTATTCCTCATTAGCATAATTAATGTTCGCCGAAGCCCGCCATCATATGGTAGCAGTCATATACCCGTCTAAGTACGCGCGCAGTACAAAGCGATCGAGCACCAATACACCGGCGACGTGCGCAATGAGTCAACGTTTCCGCATCGGCTGTCTCCCCTTTCTTTTTTTACTTCAGCCCAAGACGCGGAGGATAGGTCACCAAATGATGATCTCTCACGCAACATCGATCTATGTCTCCGTGAGGTATTATTATAGTTCCTGAACCACGTACAAAGGGGGCGTCCATAGAACGTTCTACAGGGAATGCATCTGCTGGGGAGCATCCAGCACAGGAAGGCTCGAGTTACTCTATATATTTATGGCTCTTTGTCTCTCCGTTGGCCCCTAGATGGGAGCCCATCCCAGCAATCTGCCGGAAATTAATAAAGTCTCTCTCTCTCTCTCTTTTCAGCTCGTTAACTGCATATGCCACCCAAAGGTAGCGTGCGCTTAAGGGAGCTCTAACTGTACATGCTTCAGGTAGCATATACAGTCTTGCTACTTACCAGTATAGTCTATTCCTAAAGCTATAGCACATACAGAATTGAGCTGTAACTGCTACATAGGTATAACATACAGTTATTGTAGGTAGCATACACAGTTACTGTGGTAGCATATACAGTTTACTGGGCGCCCCTCTATGTACTACCAAAGTTACTACTGTGTGTGCTTCAAGTGACACATACAGTAACTTTATACGTGCCCCGCTGCCGATTGCCCATACCGGTACAACGTACACAAGACGTAGACCACGCCACTTTGTTTCGGTAAGCTATAGGCACTTAGGTGACGGATATGTAGCAATAATTCCTGGAGATTAACTCCAAGATATCATTAGGAAACACGACGTAGTGGAGGACATAGCTCCCATCGAAATTTGCACGCCGTAGCCGCGGCAATATAACCCGCGCCTTCAAGTTTCGCAGGGCGACACCATGCCCAATTCTGAGCCACCACGGAAGGTTCCAACTACGGTGCAATATAAAAATATATATAGCATGCACAAATAAAATGGAAAAAAAAGGCAGTGATTGGCAGTTGAGCAGTAATCTTTAAAGCTCGATATAGCCCGAATCAAGCGGAATTCCCACAAGTAGACAAAAGAGAATCAATTATTAAATGATCGAGTGAAGTTGAAGAGCTCCTATATCACATCAGTTGCGGTACATACTGCGGCACACACACATTGATACATGTCCGTTACCTAGGATTTCCCGGCGCCAACGTTGGCGATATCAAGCGAGACTGCACGATGTTCTGGTGAACTCGGATAGTACGTTTTCCCGGATAGTACGAATCGTCCCTCATTCTAATGCTCATTGCGCATATTAGACAACGCTGCTAACAATACATCGCAATTTAAAACATTTATACAATGCAACCCCCAAAACACATATTATCCCTCACACGCATATTATGCAATACGTTAAAGATGACTACATCGTGAAATAACGACGTAAGAAATAACCTCGAATATTGCGCGTTTGAAACGCGTGATGTATGCGCAGAAACGACAAAACAATGGCTTAATTGTTTTCTTTCCCATATGAGGGCCTGCGCACAACTGACAGATTCTTTGGAACAATATATCCACTATGTATATTTTCGTGCACGAACCTGAGGAGTTTAAAGCGTGCAACGCAGCCAATGTTATTGAGCACAGCGGGCTTTTGTGTTCGAAAGAATTCACGCGTGAAGATACACCGACAGCAGGAATGGCGGAAAGCACTGCGCCACGTTACTGCAGCTAACTACTACGGCTGCCCACTAATAAGAATAATCACTTCACGTACGTGGTGCCACAAGCATGAAAAAAGCCGCTGCTTCACAACAAGAAAAATAGTTATAATTATATCGATGATAATAAAGAGGACACAACGAATCCATCAGCACACCGTACTGAGTAGCAAGTGATAACGTGCGTTGTTAAAAATGAACCATGCTAATAGAACTAAGAAAGGTAGTAATAATACCCGGGGCTTTCCGTCTCGGAATAACTGCGATTTGATTATGAGGGACGCCGTCGTGGAGGGCCCCGGAAAATCCCACCATCTCTACGGGGTCGTTTAGCGTGCAGTGACACCGAACAGTGCGCGGGCCTCCAGAATTCCGCCTCTATGTCCACGTCGGTGGATCAGCGGCTATGGCGCTCCCCGAAGTCCGTGCACACGTTCAAGAACTCCCAGTGGTCGAAATTTCCGGAGCCATCCACAACGGCCTCCGTCGCGTTCTGGGATGTAAAATCCCACATATTATTATTCGCCTCCATGGAAATGTGACCGCCGTCATCGAACCCGCGACCTTCAGGTCAGCAACTAACAGAGCACCGTGACCCACTGTAGCACCGCAGCGAACCGGGCAATGAACGAACGAAATGCATGCAACAGACGCTTGAAAGGAATATGAAATTAAAACCCATGTAGTTGTATGTTTGACCCAAAACAATAAGAACCCCGTACGCGCGCCAGAACCACTGCACTACGTCTCAATTTAGGAGCGAGAATATGTGTTGTTGTTTTTGCGCCGCCATAAACGAGGTATGACTCGGCGGCCGGGAGTCAAACCCGCGTCCTAGAGATCGCTTCGAAGCGCAAGACGCTATACCTGCTATGATTAGCTAATATGACGGGGAAGATGTAATTGCGCATGCTATATAATTATTCAAGTGTGTATATTGCGAGGCCTTCCCGGGCTGTTACAGTATGCGGTACAGAATCTCATACAACATTGTGACACAAACAGTGCACTTTTGAAAGTATACGAGCCGCGCGATAGATATTTACACAAACGTAAAACAACACCTCCACGCTTCTCTCAGGAGAAACATATTTAGCAGCTTTAATAGGCTGGGTATTGGGACTTGCAATTCGTAATTGCTTCTTTTTTCCCGAGAACCTTTTATCATTTATAAGCACGTAAACGGCATAACCGGGGCAGCGCTGCCCCCTCCGAAAGGATAACCCCCCTCCCCCCCAAAACTTTCAATTTCACATTTCAGACTACATAAAGTATGAATGGACCCTTCCCCCCCCCACCCAATCACCCCTTCTTCACCTAAAAAAATATATATATATAACTATATATCTTGCTACGCTACTGAACGACATGAACTCTGGAGGACAGCGCACGGGAGTTAATAGGCGCTTGCGGTAAGCTTCAGCGACGAACGGCACGGCATGATAAAGCGTGCACGTAAGCAATATCTTGACCCGACTTCGATTCACGTCGCAATATATATCGACGAAGCAGGAAGAGGGGAGCGCGATCATCGAACCGTCGTCGATCGAATCGCGCAATGCACGGGAGCTCGGTGGCGAAGCTCACCTTACGGCAGACGATCTGGTTCGGGTTCTCCTCGTTGCTCGTGGCGGCGGCCGACGATGCCGCCGAGCCGCTGGCTTGGCTGCCTCCACCTCCGGTGTCCGTCTTGCGACGGTACGCCATGGCCAGGCGCTCGCGCGGTGCCACGCTGCGGCCACCGTGCTCTAGCCTCGGTGCCGTGGTGCCACCATTCCAGCGGGACGAGCAGCAAGCTCGCGGGCCGCGCGCCAGCCACCAGCGCGACGCCTGCGGCCGCCGATCCAGTACACACACACTCAGGGTCGTCGTACCACACCGCTAGCTATCGAGTTTAAAAACCACGATATGACCCGCCCCTTCTCCTAGAAGGAACCGCTCTCGTCACGTACCAACGCAGCAGCACACGCCGGCGGGAAGGGGAGGGAATGCCGCACCTGCGTTGGCACTTCCCGGCGGAACTTACGACGCTGGCCGAGTCACTTATCACCGTCTTCGCACTCACGCGGGAAGCGGGCAACACCACGCCGCCCCGTTATTTCGTTGGTCGCGGGTGAGGCTTGGCGAGCCGCCTTGCATCGGATCGAGCGCTCGCGCGAGAACCTCCTTAGGCCTAACGTTCGCTCCCCATCCCGCTCTTCAGGCTCGGAGCCGCTGCTGCTGATCGTCGGGCTCGCACCGTAGACGACGACGCACGCATGCCTGCAGAAGCCACGGGAGATTCGGCGCAGATCGTCGCCGCCGAGGATGAACACCGGCGATGCTCCCGCGAGGCATTTTTGCTACGGCCGCCGTAATCGCGCCGTGTTGCAGTGAAGCTAGCACACAGTGCCCCACGGGCGGCCGTCGCTTCGGGCTTGCAAGGCGGGCCCGAATCGCGGTGGCGGTGCCTTATTCCCGGGCCGATGTCCGCATTTTGTCGAGACGATCACGCACGACCAGACGCACGCACAAGAGAACGCGCACGCCTGCAGAAAACACCGAGAAGCGAAAGTAGCGGTTGAAAGGAAGCTAGCAGCTGACCTAGCGGCGGCGGCCGTTTACAAACAAAAAGGTGCAAAACCTAAACAACATCGCTCCCGGCCAATCGCGGACTCTTCCCGAGAAAGCGCGGTCACGTGATCGAAGCCGGCCGCAAGTAGCTGTCGCCATCTGTTGCGCTGTGGCCGAAGCGAAAATTCGCCAATCAATTCAGTCTTTCCTTTTCTCTTTTCATTAAATGGGAGCCTCTAATAACGAAAGTCGGTGAAAGCGCACCGTACCAGCGGTTACCGAAAAGCACAACACGCGTCGCTACAGTCTACTGCGGGGAAAATAATTCAGTGCATACGTAATTCGCTATATCGAGGACAAAAGCTAATTAGGCTAGCTTGACACAATATATCAGTGTCAAGTCTGAAGTAAGTGTGGAGCCGGGTGGTATACTTTGTTTTTTTTTTCTTCCTCTCTCTCACTTCCCAGTTCATTAATTTCTATTTCTATCCTTCTGTATCTCTGGGATCTTTCTTACTTTCGCCACCCTTTTATCTCTACTTCTTTATATACCATGCTGTACTTTTGTCGCGTGAACTTGTCTTAAATCTTCAAAACGGTACATTGTACACCTTCAGGCTTTGAAGGGAATCCAAACGAGCGCTGGCATGTGCGTGTCTTGCCTCACAATTAAAACCTCCGAGCAAAAAAAAAAAAGAAAAAGTCACGCGCACGTACCAATTTCCTGAACCATATTTGAGCAGAATCAATCGGACGTCCTACACTCGACATGTATCAACTCCACTGCACAGAAGTTGTGGTTCGCGACGATACCGGTTTTGTCCGAATTGATCCGGCACCCCAAATGGGGCCCTGACCAATGCCAGTGAATTACCCTTACGTTACGGAATGTAAATTGACCGTAAACGGCACAAGCTCTTTCGTCACTCTATTTCAAACACACAGGCCACACACAAACTAAACGAACGTTTTTCTGTCACGCTACACCATCATGCACCTGAGCTCTGCAAGGAAGCCGACTTATTGTATTTATTAAGGTGAATTGGTTATTTAACTTGGTTGCGGTTCAGTGCAGCACGATTCAATCATTTGTAGGCCTGTACAGGAATTATGTTCCCTGCAGTATTTACTAGAGGCTAGTGTGGCACTGTGGTCATTTGGCCACCATAGGAATCATCAGTAGTACGTGGATTTGCCTAGTTCTCATGCTTGTGCCTTTCCTTATTGTTATTTTGCCTCCTGTTCTCTAAGAAACAACTCGTTGCAAGCCTCAAGCTTATTCTAATTGGTGAGCCAAAAAGGGATCAGTTGGTGAAGTTGGTTTGCTGAACTTCTGGTGAAAGAAACTTTGGCAAACTCGTATGTACTACCCATCATCCCCATGCTGACTCAAATGTCATGCGTTGCAGCTCCCATAAACAAGAGCACAAGACTTCCTTCTAGTGTACTATTATCACATCTTTCACTACCAAAAAAAGTCACAGCTTTGCTGCAAAGGCGAAGCAATGAATGTGATGGCAACATATACGGTGAGTGACGCTGACGACGGAAGCAAAATCCAGTCGAGTGTGTCCATATAATTGCTATCGCATTAAAATAAACGTACCACATTTACCGAAAAAAATATTTCCTTGATTTGCAGCTGACTGCTCTCGCACTACAGCCCAGAGTGGGCCTTGTCAGGTGACGCAGAGTTTCCTTGAGTCTATTGTGGACCAAATGAAGTTGTTTGACTCACTCACTGCTTAATTTGCCGAGATCTTTTTTTAAATAGAACCACACTATTGTATCAATTCAATGGGGCTCTTATTTCACTAACTGTGCAAAAAAAAAAAAAAGATAACTTGAATGTGGCTTCAATGCACGGCAATGCCAGAAAGCAGACACACAAATGGCACAGAATGGACAAGTGTGGCCATCTGGTGTCAAGAAACACAACTATGACGAGTGTAGTCACCATTGGTTTGATGTGGGAACAATTTTCGTTGATGACAAGTATAGTCGTCACTGGTAATTTTGGTACAAAATTTAAAACGACTGTACATGTCACTAAAGGATAAAAAACTTTATGCGGACAGGGAATGAAAGAAGAAAACTTTGCGAAGCATGACCGATGAAATAGACAATTTATTTCTGGGCGTCTTTGGTGACGAGACATAATAAGTAACATTCGCTGCACTGAGCCGGTGATGCATTAAATATTCCGTTCCATATGCCTGCACTTTAGGGACGCCAGTTTAGGCAAACACTGCACTTCAATGCTGAAGTTGACGTCAGCAATGTGCACCTGACGGCGCTTGTTCTAGTTTTGACACTCAAAATGGGAGCGCCACATTGTGTTAGTACTTTTTTGAGCTCGTAAACTACAGCACTCATTCGCTGCATCATTTTCAAGCCACCAGTTTGAGCACCGCTCACATACTCGAAGCAGTAGCACCGCTTTGCATACATGTTTGCACTGGTAAACTAGTGCCACTTTGCTGCACCATTTACAATTGTAAGAAATGACCGTTCTGTAAGATACAGTGTTCGAGGCCACGTACCAATGAAGAAGCACTTTGAATTTGGGAGAACAAGAAAGCTTTACTGTAAGAAGTGCAGGCTAATCAAACAAGTAGAAAAAAGTGAACTGTGTAGAATTGTATAAATAAGTGTCACTTCATTAAAAGCATCATTTTAGGAGGGAGGCAATGGGAGAACATGGAACGAATAAAAAAAAAAGTACACTGGAAGTCCAGGAACAACGAAGGTACAGTTGACAGTCCAGTCTGTATATCTTCCCGGAGCACGATGGCCTCTCGTGCGGCACACCGCATCACAGCAAGCTGTCAACTCGACCGTCCGAAAAATTGTGCGGCGTTCTATAAATATAAGACTACCGATGATGTTGCATGTTGTGCACAGCACATGACTTGATAGCGTTTTCATACGACGCAAAAACAACACACTTTCAAACGGAAGGCCATTCATTCGCAGTGCGAAGGTGATTCGCCGTTGCCGTAACTTCCTCATGCAACATCGCTTTCGTGGCGGAGATGCGTTCATATGAAGACTTGTTCGCTCGCTAGGCTGTCGGCGAACGGCTGGACGAGCGACGACGTGGCGAAGTAGAAGATGAGGCCAAACGTGATCGAGATCGGCAGAGCCGGAAGTGCCTTCTTGAATATGGCCAGCAGGAGGAGGGTTAGGCACAGACCCTGCGAGGGTGCAAGTTGTGTAGAATGATTCAATACCCCGAACGCTGCTTACTAGTCATGGAAGCACTGAAGTCGCTGCTTCACACAGCTGCAACTGCAGTGACTTCAGAGCTTCACATGACGACTTCTGTCAGACAACAATGATAGTTGTGCGAGAGATATTACTGTTCTTTCCTTTACTAAAAACTCTCCACTCACTAGTTTTGTGTCCAGATTGCTACATCATGCAATAATTGTTGTATGACATGCATGCATAGGTAAAAAAATAAGTTGGAGATCACTCAGACTTACTCGAGATATACATTTTGCTCCGAGTGCTCACTTGGATTAGGAATTACAAAACTTTCCTCAACAGGACTCACTAGGACTAAAACTCAGCAACATATTACTCAGTCAAACTCACAGCTTGACCCGAGTTTGAGTGGGCCTGAGCAAATCGACATGCGAGTCTACAGTCGAACCCTGCTACAACGAAACTGACGGGGCGTGTAAAAAATTTCGTTGTAGTAAAACAGAAAAAATATCGCTGATCTGAGCTAGCAAAACAAAGGAACGTTTATTCTCAAATTCAAAAAATGTCTGCTGCTTCCTCTTCTTTCCCAGCAGCGTCATGACGTGATTCTCTACCATGCATGGCGAGGCCACGGTGAAAAGCACGCTGAAACAATGCCTAAAACTGCTTTCGTGAAAGAACCAAACAGTTGCATTAACACGTTAACACCAGCAGCTGTCCGCCGTCAAAAGTACCCGACAACGCTGAGATGGAGGCAGGATATCGTGGAGCGGCAACTTTTGCATTATTCTATGCCATTCTTATCATCCATCGCTCGTGGCTGGCTGATTTTGTTGATAATGCGGACGAACAGCCGCTCCGATTAGGTACCACACTGGCCAGGCGGGAACATAATGATAAGCATCGGAATCGAAAAAGGCATCGTGCCGCAGTTGCACCCAGCAGCTGTGAAAAGGAAACCATGAACTGAGCGACTGAGCTTAAACTTCGAATCGTCTGCGGCTCAAAAGCAAGCCAGCGGAAAAACAAAAGCAGGGCAGTTTCATTGCCATCACTATCGAGCAATGGCGACGCCCAGTGCTTGCTCAACAGCGGCGGTTTCTGGTGGTGCCAACGGGTGTTTTAGACTTCGTTGATGCATTTTCAGGTTCTCGAAATGGATTTCGAAATGTTAAAGTTTGGGTTTACTGCATAGCAATAAGTATCTGAGCCTGGAATCACACCGTGAAATTTCGGTAAAGTGGAACGATCAGAGAAAAAGTGTTCGTTGTGGCGACAATATTTATGCATTGACTCCTATGGACTGCTGACGGGGAATCGTGAATTTTTTGTTGTAGCGGAAATATCGTTGAAGCGGCGTTCGTTGTAGAGGAGTTCGACTGTATTAGCGTAAAATTTACGATGACAATATTCTTCAAAGGCAATATCTAAGAAAATCTGTACTCTGTGATATGCCTTTTAATTTTGTACTTTCAAATAGGATTTGTCGGTGGTTTTCATCTAGTAAAACATTTTCATTAAATATGCAAGTCACACAATATATTGTTATCGAAAGCTTCTAGCGAAACAGTTTGTGAGGGGGGATCATGGCATCCTCCTCCTTAACCCAAGCCTCTGATCAGTAAATACAGAGCTGGTGCGTGAATGCTACTACGTCGAAAGATGTATGCATAGACTTGTATAAAACGTGACGTGATGTAAAGGTGTTTGCAATGCTAAAGCGGAGTAGATAGGACCATTGGTCGGCATAAAAAGGAGGAGCTTGCTCAGACTTTCTCAACAAGCATATTTTGAGCTAAGGGCTCACGTGAACTCACCCATATTTTATTCGAATCGGACTAACTTCAACTCACTCAAAGAACCAAAGCCCCCCGTCGCATTCAGACTCGCTCAGACTTAGACTCATGGCTGGATCTGAGCACGATCTAGTGAACTCTTGAGTGACTTTGCCAACCTATGCATGCATACACAATGTTTGTGATGTGAAAGCACCAGATGCATAGCACTCACAGCATTGACGCAAGGAAGGACACGCTTGTTACACAGATGATATCAACAAGCATTGTGTCAAGACGCGATTGCAGCTATATTCATCATAGGTGACGTTTATAGAGTGGAAAAAGTAAGCCCTGATGGGTGCAACTGTTTTTAGAGTGTGGTTAATGGTGTCCAGCGACGCCGTCATTTTCGATGAACGGATCCCTC
This sequence comes from Rhipicephalus annulatus, assembly GCA_013436015.1. NCBI lineage: Eukaryota > Metazoa > Arthropoda > Arachnida > Ixodida > Ixodidae > Rhipicephalus > Rhipicephalus annulatus. The sequence goes on along the minus strand of WOVY01010379.1, from coordinate 849,225 downwards.
GCCAATGGGAACACGCTTCCCCGCTCCTTGAGGTTCCGTTTACAGAGATTATAAGGGCACACGGTGCAGCGGTCTAAGTGCCCATTAACTAACCATGTACAAATTATCAGCAAGCGAATAACCAAATGGGCACTACAGTACCACACTGCGCACGCCACTCACAATGAGGATGGCCACAAAGCAGGCGACAGTCGTGTTCCAGTCACCGTAAGAGGATGCCTTCCCCACCAAGACGCTGTAAAAGATGAAGTCGCCCAGGCCGAGTTTGACTCCTCCTGTTGAAAAAAGGCAGTGGAGAGCGTGAAAATCAATTTCTACAGTTTGATATTATGCCAGAACTGTTACGTGATTAGAAGGCATGCCAAAGCGGGGGACAATGCAGTATTAACAGTTTTTGCCGACCTGACATTCCCTACCATATGACTACATCCCAGATGAGCATTTCTATTTCAGTGCTTCAGTGGGGGCGATTCGTGTCTCTTCCCTCTACTTTTATGGATAACCGCAAACAGTCAACAAACCAAACTGGAAACACCCTTGAACGAAGAGGTCAGATAACGGGGCGAGTCTGTCTAAAGTAATGATTAAGCTGACTAGCTCACCAAAGATAAGAGATCAAGTTGAGATAGAACATAGTGTAAAAATCCACGTATAGCCCGGGATATTTCACTAGATTTTAGGGTACGAAATTTTGGCCCCATACTATATGTGGGTCCCAAGAATTTTCGCTCAAAAGCCAGTTTTAATTTCGGCATAGCACGGTGCTATCCTCATCATCAGGTGTTTGCACCCTTCTGCACTAGGTGTTAGGTAGTGTTAGCAGGCGCTAATCTTACAGACCCACGCATGTAACAGTGGTGAGTGGCCTTTGCTTCCACTTGACGCCCATAACGACGGCCAAGATTTTGCTCCTGTGATTTTACGCCATGTCAGCACTGCGCAGGCTGCACTAGGCTGCTTTTAAAAGAAAAGTTATCACTGCTGCCGAAACCATTGGCAACTGTGTCGCGGAGCAGCAGTTCGGGATCAACGAGCGGAGCATTCACGGTTGGTGGAAGCAGAAGGATGCCCTCTTTGTTTGCAGCAGTCGGCAAAAAAGTTTCCGTGAACCAAAAAATGAAGCGCTTCCTGACGTGGAACGCGAACTCTTAGACTTTGTTTGGGAGCGGCGAGCGTCACATCTCGCTACTAACATCCAGCTGCTACAAGCGAAGGAAAGGGAGATCGCCCAGAACAAAGGTATGCAGCCGGAGGATTTCAAAGCGAGCAAGCATTGGGTTTCACTCTTCATGCGCCGCGCTGGGTTCTCTCTACGTTGTCGTACGTCGATCTCCCAAAATCTACCAAAGAGCTATGAGGTTTCAAAGGTATGTAACTGCGTTGCGAAAGGCTGTCCTGTTTCAGCTGGGCCAAATCGGCAACGGGGATCAAATGTCAGTCTACCTTGATATGCCCTCGGCGCTGACGTTGCACCAGAAAGGCTCCAGGAAAGTTATCGTGCGATCGACTGAAAACAAAAAAACGCGGGTGACTGTAATGTTGTCCAGCACTGCAGACGGTCACAATCTACCACCCTACGTGGTGTTCAAACGAAAGATGCTGCCGAAGGGGAACAAGTTCCCAAAAAAATGTCGCCATCCGCTGCCAGGACAAGAGGTGCATGAACGAATCGCTAGTGCTTGACTGGATAAAGTCCGTGGGATTTCGACTGCCCGGAGCACTGCTAGGGCTCCCTTTGATGCTTGTGCTAGACGGGTTTTGGTGTCACCTGACCGACTCCGTAAAGCGACTGCTGCGCGACTCTTGCACCGAGCTCGGATGACATCACAGCTGCAGCTGCTTGATATGTGCCTTAATAAGTCATTTAAGGATCACGTCAAGCGCCTGTATGCAGAGTGCATGAGGTCCGGAGAACCAGAAGTGACCCCTGCCTGACGGCTGAAATGAGCCTCGCCAGCGATGCTGTGCTCGTAGATAGTCGACGCTTGGGTCTGCATTTTCGAGGTGCTCGTTTGCCGCGCGTTCAAAACATGCTCCACCTTGAACCTGCTTGATGGCACTGAGGATGATGTGCTGTGGGAGACCATTTCTGACAAGAGAGCTTCGGAAGAGAGTGCGCCCGACAACGACGGTTAATGAAGTGTGTCAAAAATTGCATTATTTCGTTTTACTCAAGCTATAATCGAGTGAAAACATTTTTCTTGTGCTTGTTAGGAGACGCGCGAGGCTCGCAATGGCGTGAGACACGGCTCCGCGTCAGCTCCGTGAAATGACCACTTTTTCACGCGGAAAGGACAACAGCCAGTTGATAAAGTGCTGTGTATGGTTGCTGACGTGCTCAGGATCCTGTGGCTACCATTCTGAGAACTGTAAAAAGATTTTAAAGGATTTTATTGCGCCTTCGGTGTTCGGCTACGTTGTGCGTCTCGCCAACTCCACCGTTCGGCCTAGCGCCGAGGCGGTCGGATCGGCGTTCGAGGCTCCATTTGCGGCTTGTAGAGCGTCTGCGGAGGCACTATGACGATGGAAGTGACTGTTAATGGTAGAGATGCCGATCAAGAAGAATTGGAAAGCTCAGACTGGGTGACGAAAGTGTCGAAACGTGTGGTGGAGCTCCAGGAGAGTCAACAACGGGAACGCGATGGCGCCACCAGGGCGGCATCTACCAGCAGTGGATGCGGAAAAGAAGGCAGGACGATGCCGGCCGGCTTCAATGGCGACAAGCATGGTGTAAGCGGGAGACCCTCATATAAAGCGGTGGGAAAAAAGCTCGCGGAGCGGTCAGTAGCGTCGCATCTACCGCGTCTTCCGAACGCGGATCACAAGGTTATTATCAGGCCCAAAGAAGGACTGACGCTCACCAGACACTCGGCACCTGTGATTGGAGGAGCAGTAAGAATGGCAGCAGGCATTGCATGGCAGAAAGGTCGGGAGGAGGACAGGATCGTTGTTAACGAAAAGCAAGGAACATTGATATACAGCACGCCCAGGGAGGATGATGCCAAGAAAATGTTGGACCTGAAAGTCATAAAGCTCGACAACAAGGAGTACGAGGTGAAGACATACATGGCTGCGCCTAAAAGCTGTGGCAAAGGTGTGGTACGTGGACTTGATATCAGACTCTCTGAGAGAGAATTGGAACTGGCTTTCCCACACGAAGAGAATCGTCCTATTCTTGGTGTGCGAAGGATGGGCAACTCCACTTCGGTAATCATCACCTTTGTTGACGACTACATGCCGAGATGGATGATCTGCTTTGGGACGTCGATGAAATGTTTTCTCTACAAGAAGAGATATGAAGTGTGTTACAAGTGTGCTGAGCTGGGACATCGATCTGACGTATGTGACAGCCCGCACGAATAATGCAGAGGTTGTGGATTGGCCTCCCCACCCAAGGACCATAAATGTACGCCGAGGTGCCGTCTGTGTGGCAAGGAGCACGTGACCGGAGACAAAAGGTGCAAAGAACTTTTTCGGACACCTTATATAGTGAAGAAGCGACAGTGGGAAATGAAGCTTGAAGAAACGCGGGAGCAAGAAGAACGACGCAAGGCCGAAGAGGGCACGCAGCGGCACAGCAGGACAGACGGGGTTCAAGATCGTTCGAGCCGCAAATCCAAGCATCGAAGTAGATCGAGAGGACGCTCGGAATCCTTCCCCCGATTGCCACCGCAGGAGAAGCCGGGAGTTTCTCACTAGGCATCCCATAATGGTGGTGATTGTGCCCAGGAGAAGTCAAAATCCACAGGACCACAGGTGGGTTGGGTAACTAAGGTATCCCAGGATGCTAATACAGAGATGATTAATGCTCCTAAAGAGCAAAACAGGATATTACAGGAGCAAAATGCGGAGTTACGCAAACAGCTTGATGGGATTAAGGCTCATCTAACCAGTAAACCAGGGAAGGAGTTGGAAACACCACAGGTAGCAAACCAACCGCCTTTAAAGAAGAAGAGGGCTAAAGAAACCGAAATTGAAGAAAATCACGGAGTGAGAATTGAAGCGCTTGAGGTGGAAACAAAGTCATTACAAGGTATGCTCCAAGCTGTGCTAGAACAGATGAAACAAGTAGGCAACGCTATTGAGCAAATTAAGGCTGAATTTGCTAGCAGGGACCGACAGATAAAATGGCTATGCCAAGCGCTCAAGCTAAACCATGATGGCTCTGCACCCTTACAGTAATACGATTTGGCAGTGGAACTGTAGGGATTTCTCGCGCAAACGTGCGGTTTTACAATCTTTTCTTACCAACGCCGATCGACCGGAGGTTATTGCGATCCAGGAGTGTGGGAAAAATGCGAAATTAGCAGGTTACAAATCTTTTGCCGGGTCGGGTAATGATACCCAAGTTACGACCTTCGTAAAGAGAAACATTACGACACTGCAGCACGAGACGGGGAACTCGCAGATCGATCATGTTTTAGTTGAACTCGTGCCTCGCAAGCGCAAAGACAAGAGTCTTTTTATCCTGAATGTGTATAGTTCCCCCAGGCAGCGCAAAATCAACTTTGGTGATCTTTTCACGAAAACAAAGGTTATTTCAGCAAGCGGTCTTCTATTGATTTTGGGCGACTTTAATGCGCATCATACGGCATGGGGTTATAAATTCACCCAGGTTAAGGGCAGAAATTTGTGGAACGAAATTCAACAACATGAGCTCATATTATAACAGACCCAATGCAGCCAACGAAGAAAGGAAATAGCGTATCTCAAGACACGACGCCAGATCTTACCCTGGTCAGCAGTGCCACCGCCGCCACGTGGTGCAATACCAGCGAAGACCTAGGTAGTGATCATAGACTTTTAGAGATTATCGTTGCCAATGCCCCGCTGGTGATCAATAAGAGAAAAGTTAAAACTACAGATTGGGTGAGCTTTAGAAATATCAGGTCGGAACAAGTCCCCATAAATGATATTAACGATTGGAGTAAAGGGGTGATCCAGTCGGTTCAGCACGCTACCGAAGAGATTGACGCTGGCGATGAGGAAGTTGTTGATAGACATCTTGTAAGCATGTGAAAAAAAAAGAAAAACCTAGAGCGAAAAATCAGTCAGAAAAGACGAGACAGGAATCTCCGAAAGCAAGTTGCTGCACTGAATAGAGAGATAGAAGATTATGCATTGGAACTTACCAAGCAAAAGTGGGGTAGTATCTGTGATCAGATGGATAGAGAGATTGGCAGTGCTAAAACATGGCAGCTACTACGGCATCTATTAGACCCAGAGAAAACCAAGTCGGAGGCCCGACAGCAACTTCAAAAGCTTGTGTATAAATATGAAGGTCAGACGATGGAATTATTATCGGAGGTTAGGGATCGATACCTCTGCTGCGCAGAATCTCAAAAGCTCCCTGACTACGCTGGTTCAGAAAACCCGGACTTAGACAGCCCCATCACGGTTGGAGAAGTCAGGGCTGAAATTAACCGACTTAAAACAAAAACGGCTGCCGGTCCGGACAAGATCAACAACAGAATGCTCAGGAATCTTGACGACGGCTCCATTCGTCAACTTGCAGCTTATATGCAAGAATGCTGGGACAAGGGAGAAATACCGCAAGCTTGGAAAACGGCCAATGTAGTCTTCATTCCTAAGCCAGGGAAAAAAGCTCAGTCTTGAACATCTCAGACCCATTTCCATCACATCTTGCGTAGGAAAATTGATGGAGCACGTAATCCAAGCAAGACTGACTAGGTTCATGGAAGATGAAAACCTGTACCCTGATACTATGATAGGCTTCAGATCCCACCTATCGACGTGCGATATTATGCTACAGCTAAAGGAGGAGATAATAGACAAAAAGACTGTTGACACCAAAGTAATTGTGGGTCTGGAAGTCTCCAAGGCGTTTGACAATGTCAAACATGAAGCCTTACTTAAAAATCTTAGTGCGCTAAACGTAGGCGTCAAGACATACAACTTCGTGAGGGGCTTTCTCTCAAATCGTAGAGCCACTATCAGCATGGGAGGGCAGTCGCTCGAAAACATTAAATTGGGGAATAAAGGGACGCCACAAGGGTCTGTACTCTCTCCGACTCTTTTTAATATAGCGATGATTGGACTTCCTGAGAAGTTGGAAGCAATCAAAAATCTGCATCACACAATATACGCAGACGATGTGACGCTGTGAATAAACAGGGGTAGTGACGGACATATTGAAAGCGCACTTCAGGCGGCTATAGATACCATCGAACAATATCTCGAACCACTAGGGTTAAAATGCTCGGCAGAAAAATCAGAGGCTCTTTTTCTAACATCGCAAAAAAGGAAAACACACAATCCCCTCGGAAGGGGTTGTGACATCGCTTTACGAGTGAATGGTAATGCTATTCCAACCGTAGACAGTATTAGAATTCTATGGATGCGCATACAAGCAAATGGGAAAAAACACTGAAACCATTCGAAGACTCGAAGCTAGTGCGAACCAGACGTGCCGCCTGCTTAAGCGCATTTCTAACAAGAATGCGGGGATGAAGGAAGCCAATCTTTTAAGATTAGTTCAAGCTTTCGTGATAAGCCGTGTACTATACGTTGCCCCTTATCTTAAATTAAGTAGAGCAGAAAAAGATAAAATTGAAGCCATTATAAGGAAAGGCATCAAGACTGCGCTAGGGCTTCCCCCGAACACCACTACGGTTAAACTTCTTGGGCTGGGTGTCTCCAACATTTTAGATGAACTAATAGAAGCCGCCATGATGTCACAGCACCAAAGACTTCTGAGAAGTAGAACAGGGAGGAAAATCATGAAGCGCTTGGGGTTCGAGCCCATGGAGTGTTCCAGGCAGACCGCTAGCATACCTAAATCAACTAGGGCAAGACTGAAAATTATACCGCTGCCGAAAAACATGCATCCGGCGTTTCATGAAAGCAGACGCAAAGCTAGAGCTGTAGCCCTGCAGGCAAAATTTGAAGGTCGATCTGGCGTGCTTTACACGGACGCTGCAGAATACGAAAGAAAGGGAGCACACACAGCGGTAGTGGTTCGCGAGAACGGGGACCTGGTCTCGTGCTGCACCTCTAAGAGCACAACCACCACAGAGGCAGAAGGACTTGCGATTGCTTTGGCAATAGCTCAAAAAGGCACACGAGTGATTGTTAGCGACTCTAAGTCAGCCATTAAAAACTACGAGATGGGCAGGATCTCTGCTACAGCCGCCAAAATTCTAAGACAAGGACCAATACCCGCAGAGCTAATCTCACTAGTATGGTCCCCGGCCCATCAAGGTCTGAAGGGGAATGAGAAGGGACACGCGATCGCCCGAGGGCTCACTTTCCGGTCGATCGATGCTGACCCGCCGCCTTCACGCGAGCAGCCCCTCTCCATAAGAGACAAACTACGAACGTTTCAGGAAATCACCGCACACTATAAACTCCACCGTAAGATTTATCCAGAGGCAGCTAAACAGCTGAGCAAAAAGGAGGAAATTATGTGGCGAAAATTGCAAACAGGGGTGTTTCCAAACCCTCACCTGTACAGTAAATGGCACCCGGAAGTGTTTAACTTCAGATGTGCGCACTGCAACAGCACTGCGGATTTAGTGCACATGGTGTGGACCTGCCCATCCTACAATGATCCAAGTAGAAACGTAGAATCCTGGGAGGCCTTATTACACAGCCGTGACGCCGAAGAACAGCGTCAAGTCATCGGTCTCGCCCTGACCGCCGCCGAGTCCCAAGGGATTCCGGCCGATGGCTAGGGGGATGATTGGGGGCAGAGGCCGAAGCCTCATCCCCCGTCATTCTTAGACGGGTGCAATAAACGTTATTTCTCTCTCTCTCTTGTGTTTGCTATCTGCAAATTACAACCAGGACTATATGAGGGTCTGAGCTATATACGGGCTTTTACGGTAATAGGCTTTGGCAAATGAAAATAAGCAGCACTCGTAAAATCGTGAGAATGCCCTAATGGTTAAGGGGAGATGCTACTCGAAAAAGGTTTTTTTTTTATTTCATAACCCAGCTTCTTGAAATTTTAGGTGTTAGTAAAGCTTGCAGTGCTGATTTCATAACTGCAATTATTTTTTTGATAGCTATAGTAGTTCCAGAGTTACTACAACTTTGATATCAAAATATAGTGTTTTTTGTGCACATAATAAAGCTTACTAAAATTTTCACACAGAATTGCAAAATGGCTCATTCTGCTGCACTTAAGCAGTACAATACAGAAAAGTACCTCAAACAGCATTTGCTACATTTAAAAAAAATTAAAAGTACTAAATGCATATTTTACATCTCTCTATCAGTGTATCAAGTTGTGTAACAAAAAATCTGTGATGTATAATGCAACCTAAAGTAGATACTTGTATTCTAGAGTGACTGATTAAGCTCCGTGCAAAATTTCATCAAGATAGGACTATTTTATGCCTAAAAAAGATTGTGCACAAGATGAGAGAGTTACCTCAAAATGGAAATCGAGAAAAATGCATTTGAAAGTTGTAAATATGTTTACTCATGATTACACAGTGCGATTTGCACAAAACTTGGTGATATCATAGAAGGGACACAGCTAGAGCACCTAAAATTGTCCTGCTCCATATGTGGATCCTTCTCGCCGCTTGAGAAGGGAGTCATCAAGGCGCGCTTTCTTTGCCACGTTCCGCCGATGGGCCCTTGCCTCGGCTGTTTCACACGCAGACATTCTTTCGATTCTCCTCTGGTCGCGGGATTGGCCCAGGGTGATCAGTTGATCTGGTGGGGCTACACCAAGCTCCTCTAGCACGTGTTCAAAGCTTGAATGTCCTTTATTGAACCACAACACGGCCATAGCAGCTGCAGTTTCCACTGTTGTCCGGGAGGCAAACTTAGTCCTCGGACACAACAACCAGATTTTGCTGTTCAAAGATTCTGCAGCGTTTTGGGTCTTCCCTTGGATACAACGCACCAGCAACTTTTCATCTGTGAGCCGCTTGTAAATGGGAAGCACAGCCAATCCTTGAGCCTTGGTCAAGATTGGTGTGTGGTCGGGTGGGGCCTCCCCAAGCGCTTCGGCTCGCCTATGCTTGCACCAGGAAGTCGCCCCTTCTGGACAGTATCGGTGGCTGCCTGCTGTGTTGCTCGATGATGAATGTAAATATGAGGCCCAGATGGCACGATGCATTTTCAGAATATCACCTCTGTTGTTTGTGATTGCAATACGGTAATAGTTCTGCAGCTTCTGAATTGTGCCATCTGTCAGCTTTTCCCCTCGTGGAAGTCGTGTTGGCAGTTTCCGAAGTGCAGTGCCTAGACGCTTGGCCACATGGTTTGTGCACTCCTCCTTGTCCACAACAGCTTCACCATATACCTTGGCCTCAGCGACAGCGGTATAAGCTTTGCTGTCCCCATCACTGAGGAACTTGGTGAAGCGCAATGGTGTTGTGTATGAGGATGTCCTGCCCCATATGCGCAAAGTTGCCTCAGTCTCCATGGCATGAGAGGAGCACTCTGTATTTTTTTCGCAGACAGGTGTGTGGAATGCTTGCCATATTTCTTCCTCATCACCCAAGTCCTGGTGCCGGCTACAGGCAAGGCAGTAATTCGATAGCACTTGAAAATCTAGGCACAAACCAGTGTCCACAGACACAGCAGTGCCGATGCCATTGTGGCTCTTGTGCCCTCTTTTTTGCCATGTGCCATCATACATGACAGCAACATCAGCCCCATCCACTTTCTCTTTAGTTATCATCCGCGCTTTCGCCAGGTTTTCTTGCACAGCTTAGGTAGCTGCAGCATGAACTTTTTTGCCGATTGCAATAAAAGTCTTATGATGCATAGGTATTGGCAGTCCAAGAATAGCGCAAAAACGCGACAGCTGTTCATGCCCAATGCCTATTGCACGCGCAGCAACAACTACCTTCACATTGACAGCGAAGCTGTCGCGCGAGCTGCCGCTTCGGTAGCTCCAGTCATCACCGGCATCGGTGGGCTGTCTTTCCGGCAGAACACGCCGCGAACTATGCGCGGCAGAAACCACTGACTCAGGACACTCACTGTTATCACAGTGCAGCTCGAGGAACGAAGAGAGGCCCTTACGTTTACTTGCGGTGTCGCGAACGACGAGTCCAGCGGTGTGGCATGTTGGACAAACAGCACGGCTTACCATCGATGTCAGTGCGCCGATGTCACAAAATACTCCGCTCACAGAGCCACAAACACTCTTCGTTCTTTCGCTTTCGAACTGTTCAATCTTTTTTTCTGATGCGCTGATGAACTTGATCGCGGCGTCGATTTCGTCAAAGTTCCCGCAAGCCGCCGTATCCCCGCTGCCTTGATTAGGCCTAGTGGCCCGCGGCTCGCATTCTTCTACCGCTGCTTTGCGCTTCGGTTTACGTCGACGCCCTTGGTACTTGTTCTTGCTTGCAAACTTTCGTGCTCGGAAGTCTCACTTCTTCGAGTTATCCATGGTGAACTCGGAAAAACATAGAAACGCACGGCAAGTGCCGATCGTCGCAAGCGCTCAGCGAGCGAGGCCGATCAGATGTAGCCAATGGCGGCCTCGGTAGCGTACCATGTGACCGGTAGAGATGCGCGAAGCGGCTGCAGCTTGGCTGTATACCGACTTGGAAACGACTGTTTTGTGAAATTCCTCACTAAAATACGAAACGAGGGGGACACTAGAAGGAGAAGGAGAAGGAGCCTTGATCTACACCACCGAACAAACCCCGATGGACGGACGTCATCGTGTTGCCGAGTGGCGGATTTTCAAAAATAGCCGTCGGATGCGTGAATTGGCGACTTCGGCAGCTACCTTCACTAGCGCAGATCGACTTTTTACCACTTTCTTGTTTGAATTCAGCTATGACCTTTGGGGAAATGATAGTTGAATGATCAAAAGTGATTTTAGAAGCAATATCTCAAAAGTGGAAATTTTCGCAAAAAACGCGATTTTTCGACCCGCATCTCCCCTTAATAGGAAAGTGTGCAGTGGTAAGCTTTAGAACAATTTCCATCATCTGAAATTTTTTTGATGGGCATTTACCATACTGTACATGACTACGAGCTGGCCTCATGCTGGCTTATTACTTGAACCAGTAACTCTGGCATCAGATCATTGTAATGTCTGATCCTCTACAACAGTTGATGCAAGTGTTGATCATGGCAACGTTAATACACTTAAACTTCACTATAACAAAGTTGCATTATAGATGAAAATAACGTTGTTATATCCGAAAATTCGTAATAAAGGTATATTCCTAATGCTACAGCAATTGCAAGACTACCGTATAATGTGGAATATAAGTCGAGGCGCAATATAGGTCAACCCCCTTACCTTGACTACCAACAAAAAGTAAAAAAGTAAAACGCAGAATTGTTCACGGATTCAGTCACTTTATTCAGTCCTACGAGCTGTCGGAGCTCTCCTCCGACGACGACTGCTTATCACTAGCCGCCTCCCATAGCATGTCCTCCTAAGTGCCGTCGAGAGCGTTGCTGATGCAGCACTTCTTGAATGCGCGCACCACCATCTCTTCAGGCAGAGACCTCCATGCCTCGGAGACCCAACCGGAAACTGTCGCGAGAGGTGGCCTGTGCAGCCGTCCTGTCGGGGTCAGCGGGTTGTCGCCAGCCATCCATTCGGTGTACAATGCACGCACACGATCAGTGAAATGTTTATTAGGGACGACGTCCAGCGGTTGCAGAGTTGACCTCATCTCTCCCGAAATGACGACAAGATCCGTCTTTCCGTAGCGAAGGTTCGCCTTCACTGATGCCGTCAAATAACCGCGAAATGCATTCAACACGAGCATGTTTCGGTGCTGCAGGAGGGCTCCAGGCCGCTGGTTCCACACTGTGTGGATCCACTCGCGCATTAGGGCCTCGTCCATATACCCCTTCTCATTGACGCAGATGACGACATCCCGTGGGAAGGCCTCTTTCGGCATCGTCTTCCGCTTGAAGATTATGAAGGAGCGCAACTTTCCGTCGTCAGCCGTGCAGGAAAGCATAACGGTGAAACGCGAATGCTCCCTTCTAGTCGACAAAAGCTTCACCTATCTTGCCCCGCGTTCACTAACAGTCATCGACGACGACATGTCGAACCACACCGGCGTTTCGTCGGTGTTGCCAATCTGGCCTAGCATGTAGCCATGCTGCTGCAGGAGGCTGTTCACATAAAGTTGAAACTCTATCAATTTGTCCTCGTACATCTCTGGCAGCTTCTGGCATATCGACGTGCGCCGTCGAAGGGCAAATCCCTTGTGTCGCTTGAAGCGACGGATCCAATAAATGGAACCCTTGAAGTCGTTCTTTGACAGACCGGCTTCATGGGCGAACTCAACAGCTCTTGAGCAAATGAGCTCCGTGTTCACTGGCAGGGATCTGGCACGGTACTCGCAAACGAAATCCACCTTTTTGCCCTCGAGTTTCAAGTGCACAGCTCAGCGATTGCGACACGACGTCTTGCTCGCGTTACACACCGACAGTTTGGATTTTTGGTGCGTCAGGTTGTACCTGAAGCTTTTCTCGGACACTCCAAACTGCCGTTGTGCCGCTATGTTGCCATTCGCTTGCGCGAATTGAATAACTTTTCTTTTAAACGTGGGGGTGAAATGGCGCCGTGTCCCGGTATTCATGGCTGGTCGGAGAGTAAGGTCGCCACTCGCTACGAACACTGAATGAACAAGAATAGAAAAATGGCGTTGGCAGAGAACGCGTCAGCCCAAAGAGGCAATGTCGATGCTGATGCCCAAAAAGCATGCGACACTCCTTGTTGCCAGACGATCACTTGGTTTATGCCTAGGGCCGGTGTATAGGACGAGGGGTGACTTTTTAGTGACATTTTTTGAAAATATTTCGACCTATATTCCGCACTATACGGTATTCTTCATTCACTTCATTATAACCAATATTTTATTATGTTTGGGTTCGTTATATCGAGGTTTGAGTAGTAGCAAGATAAGTGAAAGGGCACCGTGTTTAGGGACACACTACCAGCACCAGAAATTGCCGACTCACTCTCTTCTTCTTCCTGGTGGGGGAGGTCGCTAGCGTTGTCGGTGGCACCTGCCAGCGTGCCACTATTGACGACAGTGCTGCCACGCTGAGAGCGCCGCCGCGTCCTCTCTCCACGCATCCGGGGCTGCTCGACCTCAACAGGGGCATCGGCATCTCCGCCTTCTGCACGCTGGCCGGGGCTGTCAGTTGACGCTGCCGAACGATAGGAAAGATGATGATGATTAGTGGAGTTTTGCGGCACAAGGACCATGGGTGGCCAAAGAGCGCCATGTCTTGTAAGCAATGACCAATGATTGCGATGGCACGGTGTAATATGGCTGTATAAAGGCCTAAAATCACGTGCTGTATAAAAGCGTAAAATGTGTGTTTAAAGTATAAAATTATGACAGTGATGCGCAATTTGATGCATCGGTGTCGAATAAATTGCAAGTGACCATGGTATCTACAAGTGAGCGATTATAAAATAGCCCGTATGCCTCCTCAACCCCTTTGAAACCAAAAGGTGAGAGGCAGGAGCTTCTTAGAGTAGCTACCGCACCAACAACCTCTGCGGAGAGGTTACGCAACGGATTTCCCTTGTATATAATGCTGAACTTTGGATTTCGTTTAAAAACGCAAATCATGACAGATATTTAAAAAGTGGTTCTTTGCCAATGAGCATCCCAGGATGAAGTGGAATGTGTTCACCGTAAGGTAACAAAAAATGCTTTTTTCTAATTCAGTCTAATTCACTACATTGGATGAGGATGTGGTTGACGGTGAGTGATTCACCAAACCTATCACACACACAAAGGTGGACTGCCACTGCACAAAAGGTATGAGTGTGCGCTGTGTGTATTGTTCGTAGTCTTGTTAGTGTAACTTCTGTGTGGCGGTATTTTGATACAGTAAAAGCTCGTTAACTCGGATCTCACGGGACCGGAGAAAATGTCCGAGTTAACCGAATTCCGAATTATCGAACGGACCATGAAAACAAGAAGAAAAACGTACACGGCACAGACAAACCTTTATTTCTTAAAAAAGTGCGTTATTTTTGCCTGCCTCGCTGTCAAAATTTCTGACAGATCGATCTTATTTAATCCCATCAGGTGGTGGTGCACACGTTCACTGTCGCGAGAACAAACTCAGAACCCCTTGAGGACAGCGAGGGCTTCAGCGGCCTCCTGCACGGTGCGGCGACGTCGTGTCGGCTCACGTCTTTCAATATCATAACCTTTCTTTGAAGATCATTTGCTGGCTGCTGTGGCCACTTAACTCCTGTGACGGTCGCCATGAAGCGCGATGGTGGCGACAACGCGCACAAACACAGCCGCAACACACGAAGTCACAACACAAAGAAACAAGACACGATAGTACACCAGTAGGCGTAGCGAGTAGCTGTGCCGGTCATAGAGTTTCCTAAAATTAACTGAAAAGGACTCTGGCGCTGCGATCGTTCAGCGACCGTGGGAATGATGGGTAGTACACACATTTGCCTAGTCTTCGTACTTGCGGGCGGCAAATCGTACTTGCGGCTAGGTTTGTTGCTGGTTATGGTTTCGTTTTAAAGAAAAGAAAACCCTTTTGAATTTTGTGACTTGATTTGAAAAGGTAAGCTTTAAAAATATAATGTGGTGAAGCACAACCTCTCAACATTTGCTGATTTTTTGTTTTGTGGGAAAACAGCTTCAAGCCACACGAATACACACGTAGCCAGAAGCAGGCCAGAAGTACGAACATTAGACAAATGTGTGTACTACCCATCATTCCCATGCTCACTGAAGCGCCATGCGTTGCAGCTCCCGTAGACACTAGCGCCAGAGTTCCTTCTAGTGTACATTGGGAAACTTTATGGTGCCGGTGGCCCAAGCGCTTCCGCCAGGTAGTGACTAGCGCCACCTAGCCACTTCAACCTCATTCACTATCATCATCGTCATATTCTGCTGCAGTTCGCTCAGATTCGGTTTCTCCAAAACTTCGGTTCTGCCGTCGGTTACGGCAAGCGGTGCTTGAGCCTCCAAGCAGCCGAGATCGCGCGACTCTGGAGTCCCGATAGCCCTCTTCGGAGTTGTCCGAGATAACCGGTGCACGGCTAAATCCCTCCGAATTAATGAGCATTTGACCTCATTGAAATATACACAGTTTTGCCGGGATCGTGCCGCGAGTCCGAGTTGACTGAATTTCCGAGTTAACGATGTCTAGATAAACAAGCTTTTACTGTACCAATGGCCAATGACTAAGGAATGGCTTGATGACGTGTAATTCATTTTCTATGCGGCTATCCCATGTGCTTTGCCAATAAGCTCCTAGCTTTCGTTTAAGATATGATTTTATGCCAGGAGCAGGGACGTATTAACAGCACTGTCGTGGACAGATGCGGCTAGCTGATCTGCCATCACGTTACCTTAGATTTCGCAGTGTCCTGGTACACAGCACACTATTACATACTGTTTAAATTTGTACACTGTGCATAGTAGAGAATAAAGCTACAAAACAAACCGGTTTTTGTGTTTTTTAAGAGTTTTCAGAGCCTTCACGACGCTTAGGGAATCTGTGTAAATTACTGGCTTTTGTAGTTTTGATTGTTTGATGTGTTTGACGGCCCCAAGTATCGCATAGGCTTCAGCAGTGAAGATGGTGGTACCAAAATGCAGCGGTCCGGCCTTCGAAAAAGATGATGGGCCGACTGCTGCATATGACACATAAGTGTGAGACTTGGAGACATCTGTGAAGAAGTCAGGACAATTGTATTCGTATTGAAGCTCTAGGACGTACATGCAAATATGTGCCACAGGTGTGTGTTTCGCAACTTCTTTGAAGGATATGTCACATTCTATGAGCTGCCATTGCCACAGTGGCAGTTGCGCAGCAGGATCCATCAGACAATGATCAAGAGGTGGCACTCTTGTTTCCTCAACGAGGCCTTTCACTCAAAGCGAGTAGGGCTGTCGAAACGAAGGGCAGTTATCATGCAGTGTCAAACTGGACAAGTCATTGATTACAGAATATGAGGGCTGCTTATTGTCGGCGTTTGCTTCGAGGTAATACACAAAAGACATGCAAGTCCTCTGCAGTTGCAACGACCACTCATTCGACTCGATGTACAGGCTTTCTACGAAACTAGTGCGAAAAGCACCCGTAGAAAGGCGAATGCCCCATTGATGGACTGGGTCAAGCATTTTTAAGAGGGCTTGGTGTGGCAGACTGATAGACAATCGCTCCGTAATCTAAGCGCCTACGTATGAGGCTTTTATAAAGATTCATCAGGCATTTTCTATAACTGCCCCGCGATGTCCGCGACAAAACCTTGAGTATATTTACACAGTCGAATCTCATTACTTCAAACACGCTCAATTCAAACTTCCGGTTAATTTGAACTCACAATGAGGTTCCGTCAAAGCTATGTGTATTCCAATAGACGAAAATGCCCGGTAATTCGAACGCCCAAGCACTTCCGACAGTTAATTCGAACATGCCGCGCTCCGAAACATGCCGCGCTCTGCCCCCCGCCCAGTACCGCAGCAGCACTTGCGACACCTCAACGCTGCCCGCGAAGGAAATGAAAAGGAAAGAAAAGGTTGCGGTGGAATGTTTGCTCTCTCTAAAGCTGATCTGTGACGCGCCTGTGTCACGTTTCTTCCTTTTCCGTCCCTGCCACGTAAAGACTCTCCTCCTTCAAACGCCGTGTGCAAAGAGAGAGAGGAAAAAAAAAGAAAGCCGTCGCAGGGTTAAATAAATGTGTGGTTAAAGGAAACGGAGAAGGCATTATTTTCTGCAGCTGTTGCCCTTTGCGGGAGCATGACTCTGTGCCTTGAGGGGGGGGCCACGTAACCCTTCTCCTGTCAACGACATGCACGAAGAGAGAGGAAAAAAAAACCCAGCTGCCGCGGAGTGTTGGTTTTCTCTCAATTGCCGATCTGCTTCTCTCCGCGTGAAGACGCCCTTAGTAGAAATGCTTTGCAAGCTGCATGGGAAGTTGATCGACTCGCTGCAAGGCAAACGTGTGCAGACGTGCATCACGATTACATCAATTAATAACGGATGTCCTGTGATTTGTGAATAAATGCAAGTTTTCCTAAACTTCCCCCTTGTGTATTAGCTCAATGCACATGCGCCACTGCATGTAGAGCCTTCCGTTTATTTGGATTTCGTTGATTCGAACTTCTTTTAATTCGAACAAACTTTCGGGCCCCTTAGAGTTCAGATTATCGAGATTCGACTAGCTTTCAGGCACTTGTTCTCGAGGTTTTTCAGGTGAGGGACAAATGTTAATTTCTTGTCTAGAACTTAGCCTAGAAATTTGTGTTCACTTTTCACAGCTAATTGCCGCCCGTGGAAGTCAACTGTCGGATTGGGTTGAAGACCTCTCTTCCTAATAAATAAAACAGACGTGCTTTTTTGTGGGTTAAGGATTAATCCATTCTCATCTGCCCATTTGGTAACCTTATTCAAACCAAGTTGAAGTTGCCGCTTGCACATCGCGAGGTTGCATGATTCGTAACCTATCTGCACATCGTCAACGTATGTGCAATAGAACATATTGCGTGGAATGCAAGAATGGAGAATATTCATTTTGTATAATAAAAAGTGCGCAGCTCAACAAACACCCTTGCGGCACTCCAGTCTCCTGGACAAAAGTTCGTGACAAGACATTCCCCACAGGGACACGAAAAGTGCAGTTGCGCAAATAACTTTCGATTATGGTCAGCATGTTACCTCGGACACCTAGGTAGTTGTGAAAGGTCTCGCAGTATGCCGAAGCGCCAGGTGGTATCCTAAGCTTTTTCCATATCGAGAAACAATGAAAAAAAGAATTATGGACAAAAGCATCACGGATCTGTGTTTCGATTCGTAACAAATGGTCAGTAGTGAATCTACCCTCGCGAAATCCGCACTGATATGGGTCCAGTACATTGTATCTAGAAAATGTAAGAGCCGACATATCATCTTTTCGAAAAGTTTACATAGACAACTTGTCAATGCAATCAGCCTGTAACTTGCAACGGAAAATGGGTCTTTTTCTTGCTTTAGAATTGTAATTACAACGGCCACGAAAACATTTCAGCAGGAGTGCAGCCTACCTGATGAGGTGTCACTTTGCGCACCCAGCTGGTTCTGGTTGGTGTAGAAGGGGTCCCGGTCGGCCATTGTCACCACACACCATGCCATGGCCGCTGTGTCGAAAGAAGAAAGCCGAAAGACGGTGTCGCCCACTTCTGTATCATATAGGTATAAAGTGTGCTATTAAATGTTAGCACAGGCTCTCGGGATCAACACTGACTCAGCTTCGACTGTTGCTCATCAGGAACAAACATTTGGCACGTCCTTTCTTACAATTAGTCCTAACAAACGTAACCTGGGAAAAACTGCCCCTAACTGCATCAAACCAGTACGTTATTTCGAGACACTTGACATACTACTACAACAAAAATAATGAAAAAATATGTAAATTTATGTACCATAGTAATGAATCCTAATTCAATATATAATTACAGTCAAACTCCGCAACAGCAAACGCCGCTTCATAGAAATTTCCACTACAACGAAAAATTCTCGATTCCTCGTCAGCAATCCATAGGAGTCGATGCATAAATATTGTCACCACAATGACGCTTTTTCTTCGATCGTCCCGCTTCAACGAAATTTTACCATGCAATTCCAGGCTCAGACATTTATCTTTATGCAATAGTCCCAATCTTTAACATTTTGATGCATTTTCAGAGCCTGAAAATGTGTCAACGAAGTCTGAAACACGGGTTGGAACCACCAGAAACCGCCGCTTTCAGTAAGCATGGGCGCCATTATTGCTCGATAGCGACGGCAGTGAGGCTGCCCTGCTTTTGCCACTGGCTTGCTTTGAGTTGCAGACGATCTGAAGCTAAAGCTCAGTCGCTCAATTCATGGTTTCCGTCACGCAGCTGCTGGGTGGAATTGCAAAACGATGCCTTTTCCGATTCCGATGCTTATCATCAAGGTCAATCTTGCTTATCATTATGTTCACACTTGGCCAGTGTGGTAACTAATCAGAGCATCTGTTCGTCCGCATTATGAACAAAATCAGCTAACCACGTGTGATGGATGATAAGAATGGCATAGCATAATGCAAAAGTCGCCGCTCCACGATACCTTGCCTCCATCTCGGCATTGTCGGGTACTTTTGACGGCGGACAGCTGCTGGTGTTAACGTGTTAACGCAACTGTTTGGTTTGTTAACGAAGGTGGTTCTAGGCATTGTTTCAGCGTGCTTTTCACCATAGTGTCGCTACGCATAGGTGACAATCACGTCACGACATTGCTGGGAAAGAATAGGAAGCAGCGGACATTTTTTGAATTTTGAAAATAAACGTTCCTTTGTTTTGCTAGCTCAGATCAGCAATTTTATTTTTATTTCACTACAACGAAATTTCCGCTTCAACGAAGTTTTTTCTATGCCTCGTCAGTTTCGTTGTAGCGGGGTTTGACTGTATTCCAAAGTCATCTACGCTCCACTCTTGCATAAACAAAACCAACTCCCAGGCGAGAAACACGGGGCAAATTAGTTTTTAACGCGATAGCATTAAAGAGCTCGTTTCACAGAAATTATGGCATCAGCGTCGTTGATTGTGAGCGAGTAGAAAATCATCATCTTCTGTGTGACCGAAAAATCAAGATGCAAAATAAGATAATAAAAATTCTGGGTCTGAGTGAGAATCGGTCGTTTGCGTGACATGCGTGTGTTCTACCACACAGCCCCAGTTTGCTTGTGAATACAGTGAAAATAACTTCCTCTGCTTGGAAATGCAGTGAAAGTAACACTCAGGCTTGACAAACACATGCGTCCCGTATCCATGCTTCACAATACAACATGAAATTTAGTGGAACTTCGATTATATGTCCCCCGGTTCCGCGATGAATCGGTTAGGTCCCGGCCAAATCCCCATAAGATTAATGTATCAAAAACCTTGGTTATACGACACAGCTTTACGCCGACCTCGCATCTTACGACGACATTCAGATTTGGTCCAAAGAAGAAGAACGCCTTTACTCGAATCAAGTGTGGACCAAATATTCAGGAGTGCAAAATATAAACTTGCGTTGCCCTAGGTTGACGATTACAAAAGTAGAGAGCGAGACAGATGTCCTCGTAGGATGGAAAAATTGTTCTCCTGTAAGTTCATGCACTTCTACACAACGCCGCAATCGCGTGTGTGCGTATCTGGGGTCGAGCTCTATCCACACAAAGTAGCTCGAGCCAGCCAAAAAGTTTATGTTTTCACGTTTTCGGTCCATGGAAACATTTTCTGGTCGACATACAACTGATCTCCTGCCTTGGTCACACTCGCAGTCACAGGCTTGCGGACGCATGAGGGCACGACACAGCTGTTTTCGCAGTGCCAGTTTACTTTTTGACGACGGCGTTCATACTACCAGCGGGACATCCCTAGTTGCACTTTACAAGTCTACAAATTACAACGTGCATACCTCAGTCGCACAAGAAGGCATTCTACGCACACTCGTGGTCGGTCGCCATTATGTGATAGTGATGACACTGCGTGTGACTCTTCTGACGGGAGGCTATTGGCAAGGCGGTTTCGGTTTCGTTTTCAGGCGAGGCAATTTTCGAACTCTATTTAAAGATGTGCATTGGATTCAATTCTTTTTAAACTTCAGAAGAGAAATTCGCTCGCACCTCTTCCAACTAACTTACGCTACCATTAACTGTCACCGGCAAGAATAATTTAATTTACCTTTCTATCAGAGGCACAAGGTCGTGCCGTGGGCTTATTCAGGTGGTCTATACCCATTTTTCTGGGGCAAGGCTGAGTGCCATTGCTATATTCTTAGTTTTTCAATTATACGACGCCCGGATCACACGACGGTTTTGCTGGTCCCCTGAAAAACGTATAATCAGGTTCCACTGTATTACAGTAATAATGCATGGTACAGGCGTACATTGCCATAGGGCATCAGAACATGTGATTATCACACCGACTACATGGTTTAAAGCCGGTCACCCACAACAAAACACCCACTTGTTACTGTGCCTATTCCTTTGAGTAGTGGGTGCATAGCTAGTTCGAAAAGATTTCGTGCACAAAGTGTTTGAAGTACGCACTAGGGAGAGGATATTGCTATCGCGTTCAAATCCTAAAGGTGAAGCATAAGGGTCGGCCAATGTTTGGTTATGTCCTCGTTGAGCAAAGAAAAATTGCTCTTTTGACGGGGCTTGGGGGAGCAGCGTGTCAAACGACTGGTCAAACATAAGAGTGTCTTCTTCAAAGCGATCGTAGGGGACAGTACATTGTAAAATGAAGTGAAATGACGACAAATTTTGGAATTATTAAGAGGGATATTCAATTTATCTAAAAATCAACATACCTTGCTCTTCGTTAGCCACTACACTCAGACCTCATAATAACAATCTTGCATGAAAATAGGTTCGTTACAAAGGCACATTTCTAACACTACATCTATTGTAAAACTAGTTTTAATTTATTTTGTTATAACCGATAATTCATTATATCCGGGTTCACTATATCGAGGTTTGAGTTAATACAACTAGCAAAACAAGTGGTTTACACAATAGTGTACATAGTACTAGTACAAGAAACATTGACTGCTTTTATTGACAACCACTCACAGGAGTAGATGAGTGCAGGGAAGATGGGCTCGTTGCGCTCCTGAGCCGTCTCAACGAGGATCCGCAGGGGCCCCTTGGGGCACAGCACAGCAATCAAGTCTGCAGGGAGAGGAGGTCACAGTTTATCCTACAGGTCACCAGTCACAAACCAAGGCAAAGGCAGGCAAGTACTGTACAAATGACTCTCATTAAATAGAACCTCAAGGGACTAGAAAAATATTACGTCCTGTTGAACAGGAGTTCCATTTACTGAGAGGAGAACAGCGTTGAAGAATTGAAGTGATAAAACAGTCATGTTATAGGCAGCTATATTCAAGAGATTTCCCTTCTCCGAGAGTCTGCTGTAGATTCTCGAAGTCAGACACACAGAGTCAGAAAGGCAATCCGCGTCAGTAGGCTAATGTGGTTAAACAAGGCGCAGATATTCCTAAAATAACGCCTAGGAGGAACCATGATGCTGCTGCTGTTGAGTTTTGTAAAGGATGTCGCGCCACTGCCAGTATGATGGTATTATTTCATACGACGCTGCAATGCTTGGCCTACAATGTTGATAAGGGCCCAAACAAAGAAAATCATTTGTAACACGTCTTCATTTCTTGGCATTACACTGTTTGTCAGAGTTATTACAATAATTGCATTTATTTTCACAAGAATACAATTCCTTCCAATGGTGCGCGATGCCCAGCTGAGAGGAAATGCCCTTGCCCTCGTGCCTCCTTTAGCCTGCTCCCAAAGAAAGGCTGGCAGGTTAACCCCAACTGAAGCCAGTTGGCTGATGTGCACCGGGGAAAAAGTAAGGCGAGGAAAAGTTTGAGCGAACAAGAGCAAGTCCACTGCTGATATTGCAGACGGTCGCTGAGCCCGGTACACGTCAGAGATCACACTAGTGCATTAGCGGTGTTTCATAGCTAGGACCACTCCTCTGATACCTTGCTCATGGTCAAAGTTCTTTTTTGCGGAAGGGCTGCGTGGCTGAAATTCACGGTGTGTTGTCGATAAAAAATTATCACAATCATGAACTGGCACATGCTCTCTTCTTATGGTTTGTTCCCAGAGCATGGGCGCCCATTTGTCCGACTTGGGATGTGATGACCCTGAAGTGTGAGACAGCAAGCGCAGAGAGAAAGAGATAGAAAGAGAAAGATGGAAATTCTTAGCAGAGGACTTCTTGGCACGGCAGAGATTTGACACCGTGTACTCACAATCTGAAGGCAAGCGTACTACCCACTCGGCTATCAAGGCGTGCTAGCGAAGCATGGCATACATAGTACAGGTGATGGAGAAGGGGACTGGGGTGAGGATAAGAATGAAAGAGTAGAAAGAGTAAAGCATAGAAAGAAAGAAAGGGAAGAGAGAATCAGAAAATAGAAAGAGAGAAAAAGACAGAAAGAGAAAACGAGAAAGAAAAAAAGAAAGAAAGGGGTTTAAAAGAGCAAGAAAATACTAATAGAGAGAGGGAGAGAAAGAAATAGAAATAAACATTGAGTAAATGAAAAAGAGGGCAAGCATAGCCATGTGCAGTACAGAACAGCAAGGAATGGTAAAGAGCTCTAGAGGCAAGGGAGTAAAAGCCCAGCTTAGCCAGCACACGCTATAGTTCTCCACCAGCTCTGCTGTGACCCAGCCTTGTGTGACTTAGTGCTAGCTGCGATAATTTAGCGGCTTAGCTGATTTAGAGCTTTATGCAAAGGTCAAGTCCTTTGATTTCCAAAAACAGGCTAGCATGACAGACTAAGCTAAACAAAAAAATACTTGAACAGCCCAACTGGCTCAAATACAATTAGTTTTGCGTTTGACTGCTGCCCCACTATGCTCAAATTTTCTCGATAAATGGAACTCCTCTAAAATGGAACACATTTTCCTATCTCCTTTGGGTTACGCTTAATGAAATCCTACTTTACCACAGGAGATACGTAGCGCTGTCAAACTCCAACGTCAACACTACAGTTTGCAGGGTCAGCACTTCAAGGGTACCTGTGACACTTTTCTGAGCACGATGAGAAAATGATTTCAATTGGCTACTGAGAACACGCAAGCCAAACATAATGGCACAGCACCCTGCCTGGAATTTGCAATTACTTCTCAAAGTAAGCCAAAGATCGCTCTCCCCTCTTCTCTCTACAAATGACGCCACATACCTAAATTACTGCACTATATACCCCAGTGCATGGCGGTTGGCTGATTTGAGTATCACGAGCTTGGTAGTAACTGTAACCACTGCGAGATGTCACCACCTGCCCGGAAGCTCGCTCGCAGTTGCTCTGAAAGTAAGCTGTGCGTTCAAGAAATAAATAAAAAGAAACTACTCAAGGTCATGACGCTCGTCAACAAAGATACCCCCTCCCCCCCACCCCACTTTCCCGTGCAACTTTAAGCATGCCTGCTGGTGCAAAAGGAGAAAATGCTTCATGGGTGTGATGAAGTTCTGTAGCTCTGCCTGTACTCGACGAATTCTAAAAATTCTTGCGGCATGTGATTTTTGAAGCGTCATGCGCTACTCCTGAGACTATTCCACTAAAGCTTAGAAACGTGTTGCAAGGCCCTTTTCGGCATCAATGCAAAGAGCAGACGTAGCACTGTCGCCAGCTCACCCCACACGGAGATGACCCCGAGGACGACCCAGGCGGTCCAGTCGGGGAGGTACTTGATGAAGACGAGCGCCATGAGCGCCGACACGAGGATGAGGTAGGCCTGCTGCAAGAGCAGGGGTCCCTTCCAGTGGATGGAGATCATGCCGACCACGCCAAAGTTCCACATGGCAAAAACCACCGTCGGGTAGTCCATAGGCACATTGTAAGCCCGCAGCACTTCTCTGCACACATTGTCGTATTCGAGAGAAACGATAAAGGGAGAGACACTGAAGAGCGGAAATGATTTTCACTATCAGTAGTAAGTTACCTTTCTATAACCACAAAAGCAATAGCCTATGCACAGGGAGCAGTGGCCTAGGTGCGAGAGGCAGGCCTGTAGCCAGGGAAAGGGGGGTTACATTAAGAAAACCCCTCAACAATACGAAGTTCTAATGAAGGGGGTGGGGGTGTTCAACCAAAAATAGTAATAAAAATCAAAATAGGAAAAATAGACAACCACCTGTTTGTAGCATATTGCTACAAAGAAATACATGCAGATTTCTCAGAAAGAAATGATTTATAGTGCCAAAAAAATCATCCAGAGCAATCCGTGCAGATTTCCTTGTAGCGTCGTGCTACAAACAGGTGGCTGCCTATTTTTCCTTTGTTAACCATTTCAACACCCAGCGGGTTTACAGATCACTCAACTTCAGCAATTAAAAACAAATTTTTTTAATTGAAGGTCTTCAGCAAGTGGGCCACTTTTGAAAAAAATTCTTGGCAACGGACCTGAAAAAAGGCTTGGGCCTAGATAGCAGTAGCGCTCAAACCTGTACCAGCCAAAGAGAATGCAAAAAATTGTTTATATTGACACTGCTTTCAAGTTAGAAGCCCACAGCCATTGTTGCTGAAAGGCCAGTCACGTTAAAGAAGGAAATAAAGAAAAGATTCAAGCAGGGCAAGAAACTAGATAGGCTGTAGATCAAGCTGACGACGCTTCTTAGGTGTAGAACTGATCTCAATGGCAGCAGGTGCACCAGAAAATTTCCAGAGACAATTGGCTACATGGTTCTGCAGTCGACTGTGTGTCCAGCGCTACAAGAATCTCTAATGCTGGACAGTGACAATGAAACCGAAGAACAATAAGTGAAAGCTAGTTCAAACACTCAAGTTGTTTCAAGTTTGGTCACTCACCCCAGAAATATGTAAGCGAAGAGAAACACCAGGAGGAGTGAGGAAAGAATGAGCCATCCATGAATTACCTGCACCGGAAAAAGCATAGTCATGTAGCACATGTTTCAAAGTTTACACAGATGATATAACCATGAAGGGCAGATGTGTCAAAATGATATGCAGTGTTGCTTAAGTCAGCAACTATACACCGTGTGTAAAAAGCTGGAGTCTGATGATGTCTTTACAATGTTGGCACGACACTGGGAAATAGCCTGCCAGAAAAAAAAAAACAGTGCTTTTTGATGCCTAAATGTCACTATGAGGAACATTGTTTAGTAATTAGTATGTTTTGTATTATATCAGGACACGATATTGGACTACTTTACGTTTTGCATACTAACTGACAATGACGGTTGACCACCTTGTCCATTTGTCAGCCTTGACTTTTATATCAGCAGTGTACATTGTATACATTTTCTTATAAGCCCATATTTCAATGCAGGAAAACTAGCGTTCTTTCTCTGATACCCATTTGCCTCTTACATAAGTGTCTCTAATAAAAGTGTTTGACTATAAAGATATTTGTTGTTTTATTTGTGTTTAGTATGCAAACCCACAACTGTTAATCTGTTGAATACAAGTTAAAAGTTTTCAGTCTGTTCTGTACACTAAGCAAACGTGTCAGTAAATGACTGTATATAACTCCATCCCTGCCTGTATGTTGCAATTGCATAAATCCATACAAGCATTCTGCTAAGAATCCATAAGTATCTAACATGTTTTTTTTACCATATTTTGTTTAATAAAGTGCAATCCAATCAAATTCGCCCCAACTTGCACACATTATGCATTTGATAACATAGATAATATTGAATGAATACAGTGAACAATGAAGCCAAGTAAAGCACAGGGGGCATTATTTGTAGGTTTAAACTGCAGCCTAGTAATTATTTCACAAATGTATATAAAACTAAAAAGTATCTTTTGGCCCTGTTGGAGCTCAAACCCACAATCTTCGAGTTACGTGTCCGCTTTAGTTTTGTTTCTATTGATGCAATACAAGTTTCGACAGTTGAAGATTACAAAGAATTTCACCCCTGCTATCCTTAGCTTCACTGTTAGTTGGCTTTATTAGGTAGTGTCTGAAACGAAAAACAGAGCTACCGAACCATTGCCTTCCTTTTTTATATAATGTCTATAACTCACAAAAGTAGACCTGCCCTGTAATATAACCGTTAAACTGTATTACAGCAAAAGCTAGTTAATTATGACTTCCCCAACAACAAAAATTGTGTGAAGTAATCAAATTATCAAAAATGTCAAGGGCATGCTTTGAACGTGAACGAACTTTCAGCTTTTTGATGAATACATAAGTGCTGCACTTACTTTCCGCAAGCGCAGCATAAAAGCAGCAATTCTTGCCATCCTGAGCTTCTTCCACAATGCAACCACGATGTAAGATCCGCATGTCCTAAAACTAGCTGAATAAGTGCTCTGCACCCCTCTTCGATTACTACTGCCACCAAAACCACCAAGCACACCAGAGCATACTCTTGTTGAACGGTAAACGAAAGAAATTTGCCATAGCCGCTGAAGCCTTGGTCACCAGCAACAAAATAGTATATAGTGACCCCTAGGCTTGTGCGAATATTTTAATGTTTCGAATATTCGAATGAATAGCAGAGTATTCGAAATGACTTCGAGTTTAAATTATAGAAAATTTCAAAGCATTTGCAATGAACGAATAAATGTTTATTAGTCGGCACGTATCGCCCCTGTAAAGGTGGTTTCACTGCAGTATAGGCGTGATAAACAGTGAAAACACCTTTCCAAAGAAAATTCATCACAAAAGCACTAAACGCTACATTAGTTTGTGAGATAAAATTTACACCAGTCCTGATCTGACTACAAGGCCATTGACCAATAGTACATATGAGTTATCAGTTTAGGTTCTCTGCAGCAAAGCTCCCTTTCAGATTTAAAGGGGCGCTGCAACATTTTTTGAGCATGGTCAGAAACCGCTGCTGGTCGGTGGTCGAGGCTATCGAGAAAACGTGAGCCAAACATTATAGTGCAGCACACCAGCCTGCAATTCATAATAAATTCTCAGTCAGCTAGAGATTGCTCTCCTCTTTGGGCAAATGATGCCACAACCTCAAAAATTGCTCGTCACAACCATTTGCATCGGCCATTGGCTCATTTGAGCACAGCCCGCTCGGTCGTTACTAGGGCGGGAGGCCGCCACTTTCCCACGCGTAAGAGCCTGATTGCAGTGAAAAGCCGCGTATCCGAAGAAAAAAAAAAAGAGAGAAAAAGTGCTCATGGTCACAAGGCATGCGTGACATATTCTCTTTCCTTGTGCCACTTGCCCTGCTTAGCTTTTAGCGCTTTCGTTGGGACGAGAAAAGAAAATGCATGTGACAAATCTTTGTGACTCCACTCGTACTCGATGGATTCTAAATATTTTTGCAGTGGTGGATTCATGAGAAAACAAGCTTCTTTAGTGAATCCACCCTATGGCTACTTGAAGTTTGCAGGACTCATTTAAATGAATATAGTACCCTCAAATTGATTAACCATTTTTAAGCTTAAAAGCTCATTATATTGACTTAATGACTCTAAGCATAATAAATTTTAAAAGGTTATGTATTTTACAGGTTATCACTCGCATTATACCGAAGTCAAATCCTGCTACTACTCCAAGTTATTTCGACTTCCTTTGAGAAAAAAAAAGGGGGGGGGGGGGCATTTTCAAGGAGGCCTTATTTCACTTTTAAAAGATATTGTGCAGGTTAGTTAGGTCATGATAAATGTGCATAATTTTAATATGTCACATATACTATTTGAATTCCATTCAAAATTATTGGACCAAAATGACTATTCACTGCGAATGTAAAATTCACTATAAGCCTAGTGCGAATACCTGCCAATAAACGAGGCGTTGCACGTAGTGCTAAACTTAAATATAGGCACGAAGCACTCTGTTTTCAGGTTGTTATCATGTGGTTTGCAGTGATGACCATGGCGGTGTAGACGGCACCGTCTCGTTTCAAACGTCTGCAACAGTAATTTTCCTTCTTTTTCCCCACACATTCGCGAAAATTTGAACCCACTGCGTTCACAGGACTGCCTTAACTAACCGTGTTGTGGCCAATTAACACTAAATACTTGAGAGTTTGATACCATTAAAGAATTTATATGCAGGCTGGAACTGAATAACATGTCCAAACTTTCCGAATATAACAAGCTCTTACTGGACTGCCAAGAGGCATACCGCACATTTTGGAACATGTAAGTTGGTAAACTGCACAGCAGTTTCGTATGAGAGGCATAGGATTGATAGAGATACACAAACAGTTAACTTGTAATGTAAAAAGTAAGGTGTATAGTTTTATGAACAGTGCGAATATCAGAAAACATCAGCTTGTGAACAAAAGCGTCCCACTTCTTCCCGGAAGTCTTTAGCTGCACGTGGCCCTTGCGCCATTAAAAAGCCATATACACTAAAACCTCATCAAAACAAAGTCACACTTGCCACAAAAATAGCTTTGTTATATCTGAAAACTGGTTATAAACGGTTATATTTTGCACTCTATTCATTACAGCACTATTCTTCATTTACTTCATTATAACCAATAATTCGTTATATCTGAGTTTCTTACATTGAGGTTTGAGTTTAATACAGTAGAATCTCGATGATATGATTATGGTTGATGTGAATTTTGCGATGATACGAATTTTAAGGTTGTTTCGAATGAACTACTGTATATCAATTTTGCCATGATTTGGTGTTATATGAATAGTTTGCCCAGCCACAGTAGATGATAAGAACGTACGATTGACCGCTGCACACAAGCAGCGCAACGCGGCTTGTCTGTGGGAGCACCGGCCGCATGAGCGAGGAAACCGTGGCACTTTTTGAGAGACGGTGAAGGAAAGTCCAAAAGAACATAACGAACTTTCTCCAACAAGAAGTAGTTAATCCCAATAATCTTCTTATTCATCTTCATGATCAGCTTAAATTGTTTTTGGTTGAAACAAAATCGGGATGATATGAATACCTTGCGTGCTCCCTTCATATTCGTATCATCGAGATTCCACCGTATCATCATTAAAGTGGCGTGCAAACGGCCAAAAGTCATAACAACATAAGTCACTTGATGACTGCAAGCACTAGCCAGCCCAATGTTTCCACAGTAAGAAACACCACGAGTGTAAAACATGCGTGCTTCTTGCTTCAATGATTCAATCGAGCTGCACTAGCTGTAACTGTTGTCCAGGTAGATCATTCAGCATTAAACACTGAGCACTCTTTGTAGTAGCCACTTTTGCTTGCTTGCCCAACAGCAGCAGCAACACTGCAGCCTTGGCACATATGGCAAGGTAACATTCACTATCTGTCCCATCTTTCACGATGGCACCACTGTCATTAATACGGAAGAGCTCCCCGCATTTCATAATTGTTATTATTACTTCATTTGGGTGCACAATGACACAAGGAAATAGAAACAATTACCATATAAAGGGGAACAATGGCTGCCTACTTCTTCGAGGAGGGAAAACAGAGAGGAAATTAAGATAAAAATTAGGCACGGAAAAAAAAAACAGTACACACGAACACAGACTGAAACTAAAGCTATAGGCCGAGCACTGCTGTGCTTCCCCGTAAGGCTCTGTAGTTGCATGCAGGACAAACCTTGTAGCAGCGGAACTTGTACAGGACAATGAGCAGAATGGTCATGACCACAATGACACCCATGAGGATGAAGGCATTGGCGAAGGACTGCCACACCTTGGTGCCGGTGTCTACCGTCTGGTCGGTGAATGGCGTGTACACCCTGGAAAGGACAGTCATGCACGTGTGGGACAAAGCACAAGGCCACCAAACATCAATTGTTCGCAATTGAAGAAAGTGGAAAACACAATACAAGGGGCAAGAGAACAAGTTCAACTCTCCTAACCAGAAAGCAATGAGACAGCAGAGTACAGTAGTACCCTAGCAGCTGTGTCACCCAATCACTTTTGATGACGATCGAGCTCAATACGGATCCAATATCGTGATTGTGTTTGGCTCCCTTAAGGAAGCTTCAGGAGGGAGCCTACCACTATTGAGAAATTTGAAACTGATCTGTCTTAATCACGATAAGCAGTGCACGGAATGACACCGGTAAAACACACCAACATAATAAAATAGCACGGTATTTTAATAGCAAGCCTGAATGGGAGGACTATTGGGAACACTGTCTATGTCCTATTTTGCAACACTCATTTTCCCTTCAAGGAAATGCTGTGGGAGACCGTTTCGGTTTCTGCTTGCAGTTACGACAACAATGACCACACAAGTCAATAGTGTTTTGCAAGCCGATCTATAGTATATATGCGTGAAAGAACTTGTTGTTGCGCTAGTTGGTACAACATTTAAAAAAATGCCTGGGTGTGTGAATTTGTCGTGTGTTTGCGCTCTAATATATATGTGCACACATCAGTGTTTCAGGTAAGCATCAGATATTGAAAGGCACAAAATAAAGTGTTTCGCTAACAAGATCACTCATCAAACACTGTAAACATGTACACTCACCCTGTGTGATTAAAGGACCCCGACACCAAATTTGGAAACTCGCGATGCTTGAGTTGTTTGATAGTCCTGCATGCGGAGCCACCTCTGCCCAATTATTAGTGGCAAGCGTAGCCAAGAAGATACTTAATTTTCGTTTTAAAGTAAGAGTGCATACCCTTTTAAGTATTCAGGTGCAATTGACATTTTTTGTGGTTTCACGTAGACTGGGACACCACTTGTGACGTTGCAGGGTAAACATTTGTCGGGCGCGCACAGTACCCCAACTGCCACCCAGCAGAGTTATTGTTCGTCACCACTCCCGCTATGTTGTTGGGCTGCTCTCAAGTTGGTTTTGGCTGCTTATGCAGGAATGCTTTTCTTTTTCCTGAGGGGGACACGCTCAAAGAACCTACATAGCTTTCCTATACTTTCTGTTGTTTTCCAATTCCATAGTTTTTTCATCTTCGACCGAATTAATGGGCACACCATTGCTCTGACCAATGAGCAAGTGTGAAAAGTACAGCATTGGAAAAGGCATTGCTTTGTGTGAGCAGCTGTAGTAACAAATTGAGAGTGAAGAGTTTCCTCGGTATGCCTGCCTGGCAAGAGCATAGCCAGAATTTTTAATTTTAAGAGCGAAGCTCCTTAAGGCGTGGGCTGAGCGTCCCGTCATAATCGTATGTAGCCACCTCTCGTTAGTTCTTGAACCGGCCGTAGAGGGCAGTACTTGTACATACGTATAACGAAATGCCTACAAGCTGAAAAATGCAGATGGTACAATACTAGAGAATGTTACTTGTAATATGATAAATAATAAAAATCACAGCATATCCATGAAGTGAATGATGATGAGTGGGGCGAAGCGTTCGTCATTCTGTCCATGCTTGCAGCCATTCGTTAGTTCTTACTTCTGTCCATCCGTGCATCCCTCCGTCCCTGTCCATCCGTGTGTCCGTCCATTCGTGTATCCGTCTGTCCCTGCATTCGTCCATAAGTCCGTGCGTCCGTTGATGTGTCCGTCCGTCCCCCTTCTCGTGCATCCATCCGTCTGTCCTTGCGTTCTTCCATCAAACTGACAGACAGACAGACGACGGGCGGACACGGCGAGTGGATGATTCATAGTTTGCCGATAGAAAGTATGATACGCATAAGGTGGCGGCGGCTCGCGCTTGAAGACGGAACCTTGATGTGCAAGTACGTGAGAAAATAGGAACGACGTCACACGAAAACGTTGGCAATCGCGTGTGTGTCGGCAGCGCCATATGCTAGGGTGCGCTGTGTATTAAAATAAAAGTTGTTCTGGCGCGCGCGCATGTGCGTTCAGAATGTTGGTGGATAAACAAGGCTGCAGAGTGGCTTGCGCGCAAGGCGACAGCGGCTCGCGCTCGAAGACTGAACCCCAATGTGCAAGTGCGCGAGGCAGAAGCGTGCTGTGAAGCTGCACGGCGGTGCCGACAAGATCCCGGAATACAAGAGCGGGAGGCCGAAGTGGCAGAACAGCAGCATGCAGACCCAGCTTCGCTACACTCTACATCATTCAGTCATTTTAAAAACTCACTTTTTTTTTGGAGGGGAGGGGAGGGTCCAACCATATTTTATGTACATACAAGTGTGTGTATACGTAAGCAAGCAAAATTGAAAAGGTTTTTTTTTTTTTTTGATGGGGGGGGGGGGGGTTAACTTCTCAACTCCTTTGGCTACACCACCCCTGCTGCCTGGTAATAACTGAAGCATACAATACGACAATATGAGACTATTGTGGCAGGGTAATACTTTGTATAAAATACTTGGTAATAATTTTCAGCTAAGGAAAGACGAAACTGATTTTTTTGGAAAGTAAAAAACAAAAGAGCCTAGAAATGAATGTGACACCGTCCAATAATCTTCGTTTCAAGTTTACGCACACCAACAAGGTTCCCCACGTCTTAAAGAGGCAATGTCCATTGGCTATCGAAATAAAAATGTTGCACTATTAGCTTCAGGTCACTACAACAACGACTTAAATAAAGAAAAGAAGACTCAGTGAAAAGTCAAATAAAGCACTCACAGGTAGGTGTTGGTGTGCCGGTAGAAGTTGATGGAGCTGATGGTGGCCACCACAACGAGCATGCACAGCGACACAGGCACAAACAGCTTGATGACGTGCTTGGCACCGTACTTGAGCTCCTCCTCCTCCTCTTCTTCACCGCCCTCGCCACCCCAAGACGGGGCCCGGCCACGGCCACTCGCCACCGCGGCCCCACCCGAGTCCCGACCCTCGCGGCCGACTGGCCCCCCGGAGAATGCCACTTCCACTTCTTCATCGCCCGTTGGCTGCACAGATTGCAAGAAGTGTGTTCGGACGAGAGTTGCTACTTTCATTTACAATAAGGTGACCTGGACTTCTTTTTATGCCTGACTGCCTGAAGAATTTTTCAAATGCTTGTTGCTTTTTGGCACATCTGCATTTTTCTAGCAAATAAGTTATTTTAATGATCATCATGTTCGTCGATGACTCTCAGGAGTCAAGAGTTGAAATCAAACATAGGTTGAGGAAATAAGTAACTTTAACCATGCACTGGCAAACCTGCATTTAACGAAATAGAGACTACCCGGGAGACAATCTTTTAAAGTAAATATGTGATTTCATTCACAGTTGTGCATATATTTTCACACTACAAAATTATTAAAATGATTTAACTCTTCTTCGTGCTTGCATTAATTATTATGAATAAAGATGTTCTCATGAATACAAAATATAATGTAAATTTTTGCTTTTTTCGAGCTTTTTCTGAAAGTTGCTCCATTTTTTTTCGGGCTTTTGTGGTGAATATTGCTGAATAAGCGAGTGCAATTCGACTGGGGGCAAGGGGTGGTGTGGCTTGAGGGGTGAAGTCCGCCTTTCGCAACTCCCTGCCGAGGCCACTGTCTTTGCTAATTATAGGTACGGTGGGTGAATTAACATGCAGCATAAAAATGTTTATTACTGTGACTGGTCTGTGCAAGTGGTCAAAGCCACTGGGATATGTGCCAACACATTTGGCCATAAAATTAGATCACTTGCATGAGACGTCATGTACGTAGCTTCTAAATGCACTCACACTGCACAATGACAGCTTTGTTGAGAAACTGCGGTTAACCTACTTCAGTTTGATAACGCCGTGGCAGGAACACGTCTTTACAAGAATAGCGAAATAACCTGCATTTGATGTTTTGACAACATTATTGTGACATCACAAACAAGGCATTCCCGTAACCTGGTGCTCAACACGGCGGTTTCGGTGACATAAAAGAAAGCCATCTATTCGCTTTCGCGTTCAAGTTTCGATTTTGCTACGATGACACGAAATAAAATCAGTTTAAATGAAAGCAGTCCTAAATTGTTGGATAAGAATCAGTGAAAAATGCATATATTGAAGCGCTTCTGCAAGTTGCCACACATTTATGAAGATAATATTGTCACAAGACTTCAGAGGTGTAAGGGGCTTTTCAATAGCCAAGATGTAGCTGGCTCTCGAAATGCGCATCTGTCGCGGCTGGATCTCGAGCAAAGACTACACACGCGATCTTCTTTACTTTTTCAAGGTGAGAGCCGCTCTTGCTCCCAACCCATTACATGCAGGTGGCATTATCCCCCCTTCCAAAAAACAAAAAAGAAAGATAAAAGAGAGGAAAAGAAAAGACATAGCATTGCCCATTTGCTATAACATACGTGCGTGAAAAAAAAAAACGGAAATGGAAATCCTAGATAAACGGAGAGTAAAAAATAAAGATCGTGACAATAAGAAAAAAGCCAATGAGCGAGCAAGAAAGTTCACGAAAATGAATGTAGAACACAAAGACCGATGAATGATAAAAAAGAAAGTTACTAACGAGCAATGAACGGTTTCATGCGCACATTATGAACAACGTCCGGGCTCGGTCGTGAGCTGGTCCGTACCTGCGGTGTTGAGACCGGGACCACTTCGTGCTTAACGTCACTGACGCGGCGTAGCACTTTATACGGGCCGAAACACCGGC
The DNA here is from genome assembly GCA_013436015.1 of Rhipicephalus annulatus. Taxonomy (NCBI): domain Eukaryota; kingdom Metazoa; phylum Arthropoda; class Arachnida; order Ixodida; family Ixodidae; genus Rhipicephalus; species Rhipicephalus annulatus. Next base: position 814,397 of record WOVY01010379.1, on the reverse strand, counting down.
TAAATAGGTTTTCACTGAGGCCTCAGCGGCGAATGGGCGTCCACACCCAAACTTGGTCGCCGGGGTTGTAGACCACGTCCCTGTGGCGGGTATTATAGCGTTGTGCATCTGCTTGCTGCAGCTGGCTGATGTGCAGTCGCGCTTCCTCAGCACGCTCTGCGAATTCCTCGGCGTCAATTGCCAACTCATTGTTGTCTTGACATGGTAGCACGGAGTCGAGCATAGTCTGCCCTTCGCAGCCGTAGAGAAGCCGAAGTGCCGTAGAGAAGCCGAAGTGCCGTGAATCGCTTGCTCTCTTGCACAGCGGTGTTATACGCAAAGATCACGTAAGGCAAGATCCAGTCCCATGTTTTGAGCTGTACGTTGATGCACATTGCGATCATGTCTGCAAGCATCTTACTCAGCCGCTCGGTAAGCCCATTCGTTTGCGGATGGTACGCAGTTGTCTTTCGGTGCCTAGTGTTGCTTAGTTCAAAAGCTTCTTCAATAAGCTGTGCTGTGAATGCTGTGCCTCTGTCTCTTATGATGCTAGAAGGTGCACCGTGACGCTTGAAAAATTGTGCTACTTCAGAGGACGTGGCTCGTGGAATCGCCTGTGTCTCAGCGTAACGTGTTAAATAATCGGTTACTACGATCACCCATTTGTAGTCATCAGAAGGCAGGCGAAATGAGCTGAGGATGTCCATGCCAACTTGTATAAACGGCGCACAGGGTGCTTCAACTGGCTTAAGTAAGCCAGCCGGCTTAACAGATGGTTGCTTTTTGCGCTGGCATTCCCAACAGCCTTTGGCGTACTGTTTGACGCATGTCGAAAGTCCAGGCCAATAGTACTTCTCGCTCACTCTGGCAAGTGTACGTGAGTAGCCTAGGTGGCCAGACGCGAGTTCGTCATGGCAAGCGAAAAGGACGTCATCTCCCATGTTCCGAGGAACAACCAGGAGGTAGGCATGGTCGTTCGAGCGAACGTTTTTCTTGTACAGCATGCAGTCTCGCAGGCAAAACGAGGTCAACGAGCGGGAGAGATGATGTGGTATGGTTGTGTCGTGGCCTTCCAAGTGATCAATGATTGGTAGAATTTCTTCGTCATCGTGCTGTCGTCTGCTCAGGTCCGACGAGCTAATGGCTCCCAGGAAGCCTTAGTCATCCTCTGCTTCCTGACTGACGAGACGAAGCGGTGCGCGCGACAGTGTGTCAGCGTCTTCATGCTTACGGCCGGACTTATAAATGATCGTGATGTCAAATTCCTGCAGCTGCAAGCTCCACCATGCTAGTCGTCCCGAAGGGTCTCGCATGTTTGCCAACCAACAGAGGGCATGGTGGTCTGTCCCTATCTTGAAGGGACGACCATAAAGGTACGGGCGAAACTTGCAGATCGTCAACACTACTGCAAGACACTCTTTCTTCGTAGTGGAATAATTCGCCTGGGCATGGGATAGGGAGTGGCTGGCGTAAGTTATGACTCTTTCGATGCCACCTCGACGCTGAACGAGCACTGCACCAAGACCAACTTTGTTAGCGTCAGTATTCACCTCCGTGTCAGCATCATGGTCGAAATGAACGAGAACGGGCGCTGATTGCATGCGCTGTCGCAGTTTAGAAAACGCTGCTTGTTGCTCGTTTTCCAACACAAATGGTGTGTCGTCCCTTGTGAGGCGAGTCAGGGGTTCCACTATCCGTGAAAAGTCGTCAATGAACCTGCGATAGTAGGCACACAAACCAAGAAAGGGCCAGAGGGCCTTTCTTATAGACAGGAGCTGGAAATTCAGCAACAGCGGCAAGTTTGTCAGGATTAGGACTGACTCCTTCGGCGCTAACTACATGTCCAAGAAATTTGAGTTCCTCATAACAAAAGTGGCACTTCTGTGGCTTCAGTGTGAGCTTCGCCGATCGAATAGCCTCCGGCACACTGTGCAATCGGTGAAGATGCTGCTCGAACGTGGCAGAAAAGACCACCACATCGTCAAGGTAGACAACACAAGTCTGCCACTTCAGCCCCGTGAGCAGTGTCCATCATTCACTGTAAAGCTTGCCGGCGCTGAACACAAGCCAAAAGGAAACACTCGAAATTGGTAGAAGCTGTCTGGAGTCACGAAGGCTGTTTTCTCATGATCTCGCTCATCTACCTCAATTTGCCAATACCCACTTTTCAGATCCAGAAAAGAGAAATATTGGGCATGACGAAGTCTATCTAACGAGACGTCGATATGCGGCAGCGGGTACACGTCTTTCTTGGTCACATTGTTAAGCTTCCGGTAGTCGACGCAAAAGTGTAGTGTCCCGTCTTTCTTTTTGACCAAGACCACCGGAGACGACCATGGACCATGGACCATGGATGGTTCGATGACACCATCTTCCAGCATCTTTCGGACTTGCGTTTGTATTGCTTTGCGTTCTTTTATCGACACGCGGTAAGAATGCTGGTTGATCGGGCGTGCGTCGTCGTACGTGATTATTCTGTGCTGTGTGATGGATGTCTGGCGCATCTTAGAGAAACTTGCGAAGCAGGACGGGAATTCAAACAAGAGCATGCGCAGTGCAGTCTGGTTACTGGTCGACAGCCCAGGATTGATGTCGATATTAGCGAATGCCGTGTCTGTGGCGTAGGTGGCCTCTGACCACCCAGCGAAACAGTTGCCAGTTTCTTCTATTTTGTTCACAAAAGCGATCGAAGTGCTGTGAAAGAGGTGTCGGTGCTCGTTGCTAAAGTTGGTAACAAGAAACTGCAATCGGCCCCAACGAAGCTGTATGACACTTCTGGCTACACAAATGTCTTGTTTCAGAAGGTGGGCAAAGTTCGTTTTCGCCACTGCTATGCAATCACCAAAATTGCAGCATGTGACGTCGACCATGATGCTTGCTCGAGGAGAAAGCGTGACGCTGTCTGCAGAAACTCGAAGTACGTCGAAATGCTGTTCGTCATCCTGTACATCAATTGCTCGGTCGGCTGAAAATAATAGCACCATACTCCTGAAGAAAGTCAACTCCAAGAATAACGTCACGGGAGCACTCGCGTAAGAAAAGGCAGCTAGCGACAAACGTATATCCTTGGACCTGAACTATAGTAGCACAGGTGCTCAGCGTAGTAACAACATGGCCACCAGCCGTCCCAATCTGCGAGTTGTGCCACGGCGTGATTACTTTTTTTAGCTGCGAGGCCAGTTTCCCACTCAATATTGAGTAGTCAGCGCCAGTGTCCACTAACGCGTCAACCCCGTAACCATCAATCGTCACTGATATATAAAGTGAAAGCCGGTCGTATTCTGCAGTATCATTACGTATCCGAGTCGGTATAATGTCTCCGGCACTTCGATTTTCAGCGACTCCGCCCCCGGAACTTGCTCCAGTTAGTTTTCCCAGCGGGGACTTGCGAGATCTTGCAGTAGAATACCGCTGGGGCAGCGATGAAAATCACCTCGGCGACGGTGAATGCGACTGGCACCCAGCGGACGGTGGTGTAGGGCGCTGGGCGAGGTAGTTTTCGATGTCACAGTGTCACTGGCCATACCAGGATTTGCGGCGAGTACGCAGAGAAGCCCAAGGCGGGGCGGTATGGGCACTGGCGGTACAAGTGATCTGCTTCCCTGCAGTGAAAGCACAGAGGCTGGCGGTCGGGTGTACGCCAAATATCTGACTTCCGAGGAGACATGCGCCTATCATCTATGTAGTGAACTGGCTGCTCCGAATAATGGCTGGCTGGGCGGGCCGTACAAATGTTGGCGACGCATACCTATCGTCGTAGTACTGTGTTGGCTGCGGCGACTGGAGTGACACGGTGGGAGGAGCGCAAACGGCCGCAGGCAGCTTTAAGGCTTCCGTATAGGTGGTCATCTCACAGTGGTATTCAGTGAGGGCTGGCACGGAGTTTTCAGGAGGCGAGAGGGCCCGTAGTGCATGTTGCAGCCCCTCTCAGATAACCGCTGCGAATGAGCCAGACGAGAGATGAGGTGTTTCGCCGGCCTTCTGCAGCTCTTCGTGACCACAGAACGAATAAGTTCTCCTAGCACGTCGTTGGTTCCAGTTGTGGCGAGAATGTTCGCAGTGCACATGCCATTTATTTGTCGGTCATACATGGTGAAATGTTGCTGCAGCATATTCTCTATGGTCACAGCCTCCGTCAAGAACTGCGCGACGGTCCTAGGAGGGCTCCACACGAGGCTGGCGAATAGCTCCTCTTTAACACCACGCATCAGATGGCGCAACGTCTTATCCTCCATCATTTGTGGGTCAGCTGGTCAGAAGAGGCGTGTCATGTCTTCCACGTAAGTGGTAACTGTTTCATTTTGCAACTGCACTCGGACCTGAATCACTCGTTCTTGACGATCGGCACTTGTGTTGGTCTCCAGAAGCCTACGACGGAACTCGTGCCACAACGTTAGGTGCTCCTCGCGATTCTGGTACCATGTACGCGCCCCATCCTCCAAGTAGAAGTATACACGTCCCAGTTTGGCCGCATCGTCCCATTGATTTAAGGCGGCTACGCGCTCGAAATCGACCAACCAATTTTTGACGTCTTTATCCTCCGTGCCCTAGAACGTCGTCGGGACCCGGGGGATCTCCAACGTATACTGGTTCGGAATCGCAGTTCCCGTGTCGGTTGAAGCTGTTTGAACCGAAGCACTCGTCATACCTGTTGAACTAGTGGGGTTCCCGTCGTTGACTTCTGGAGGCAATCCCCTGATTTGGCGGCTGGTCTGATGCACTGGGGTGTTAACTGGGACTGGACTCGTTGGGCGACTCCCTGGAGGGGTCTGCAACACCCGTGAGGGCTACCCAGCAGCTCCACCAGTTTGCACGAGACTTCAGATATGCAAGGGGCTTTTAATTAGCCAAAATGTAGCCAGCTCTTGAAAAGCGCATTTGTCGCGGCTGGACCTCAAGCGAAGTCGACGCACGCGATCTTCTTTTCTTTTTCAGGGTGAGAGCCACTCTTGCTCCCAACCCTTTACATGCAGGTGGCAATATCCAAGGTTTGACAGGCCAAAACCATAATGTGGTTGACTTGCTGGGGGTTTAGCCTGCATCTAAACGTGAACACACACGCAATTTTTGGAGTTTTGCACTTATCAAGTATGTCTTCGCTATGGCCAGGAATCAAAGCCGCACTAGCGGGTTTAGCAGCGTGACATTGAACCTGTCGAGCAACAGCGATAGAGCATAAATCAGGAAAAAAAAAATACAAATGTTGTATGGTCACATTTCCGTCGATCTTCACATCATTCACGCTAGAACCTAACCTAATACGCGCTAGAAATTGAAGCGACAGTATCATTCCATGCGCGAATAACTCCGTTGCATCGATACGCCGTGCACTACGGCACCGATCAAGTCAAAAGGCACGTCGCGAATCTTACGAGACTTTAACATGAGCAATCTTTCGAGGCCCAGGTTTCGAGCTGGCCGCCAAGGGATCACGAGTGGATGCGATGCGATACAGACACCCCATATCTGACGGTTTCTCTCACATAGGCAGAAATTAAAGGACATCACTGGGTTACACGGCGGAGGCGAAAGCTTTCACTAACGGACACAACCTAGACCAAGCAAAGTGCAAACTGAAACGGCTATAATGCGTGAAAGTCAGTTGTCATTCTGACTAAACGCGATCCAAAAAGCACGCACCTCCCGGCTGTGTTTACTTCTAAATCTTTTGCGGGCCCCCCGACCCCGGAGCGTGATTTTAATAGATACTACGCTGTGTAAATACCACGCCGCGGACTTTCACAACACACGTTTTGAGTCACGTTTCGATCTATTTACCTCAATTAAACGGTGCTCGTCTACAGCCGCCATGGCTCCTACAATCCCGCAATCATGCACGAGCGATGAAGCCGCTGACGATGCGAACGACGCACGGAAAGAACGAACCCGGGGCGGAGCAAGACTCGATCCTGACGATAGTTTCCTTATCGCGAGAACAATGGGACGCCGGTTATCCACCGATGCGAAACCACAGCGCGAGCGATTGGTTGCACCCCGCTGCTTCGCAGACACGCACACACCGCACAACACACCTGCTGCTGTGAGTCAACCAAGTCTCGACGCTTCCGGCGCGGTGGATCAAACTTGACGGGTGCCGCGTTCCTTCCCAGGTCAGCGTACGTCGAAGTGGGCTCCATCAGGCAGAGATACTCGTTTAACGAGTCAGAATCGCAGCCGATCATAAAAGGGGCTTGACTTTAGACGCGATATCGGGTGGTTGTTCCGTTCGCCATTGAGGAATCATAAAAGTTTGATTGCAAAAAGAAAGAAGCAGCGGATTTCCCAAAACAGCGACGTAAACTTCCGGTCAACTCCAATTTGCTTCCGGCTTAGAGCGAGCCATGCAGAGACAATTGTAGTCAAGCCAGAGTCGTTAAGTTTATACAATTTGATTTGTTGCCGAACTTTATTTTTCTTGCAACGAGCTGCAGTACAGCATGTTTACGTTTCACAGTGCCCGTAGGTTTGAGAAAACACTCGTAGAGACATCTGTGCGTCGATATACTGACGTTGCCTCTGAAATTAGCGCGCTCTTCACGGCTTTGTCGCTGACGCGTTAGTTTTGTGCACGTTGTAGCTAGCTTTCTTTACTAAAAAAATGCGTCACTATGAACATCTGATGAGACACAAGTACATTCTTTAAAAGTCCAGTGACGTCAAGCTATTTTGGAAATAACACATTGGGACAGGACACAAAAAACAACACGCGTTTTAAGAAGTCACACAGGCAGCCACGCTTGTATTTACAGAAATTTATTAACCTAAGGGTCGCGCTGCGCCGCAATAGAAAAAAAAAAGAGGAAAGAAGCAACATATATACAACATTTTGCAATAAGTACCGACCCAGACAGGAAGGCAATGCAGAGTGTAACGTATGTACATAAATGGAAGGTATTATACAATAAAATAATGTGTGATGAATATTTTTGGCTTTTTCTCCCTTAATGATCTTGACTGAAGAAAGGATGACACGTACACTGTACACACACCACAAGACTACCACGCACTGAAAACAAGCTTGGAGCTGTTTCTTTTTATTTTTTTTTACACCAGGTACCGTGGCAGAAAGGTGTTCGACTTCTAAGACACAGCTGCATCACCACCTAATGACTCGGAACCACAGGGCGTTAAACACTGCAAACAAAGATGGCAGCATAGCAAGCACATATTAGTCGCATTGATGAAAAAAACTGTATCACACTTCAACGGGAAAGGGGACACCACTGACAACATGATCAGCTTTTACCCTTTAAAACACGTACATGCACACAAAATGTCAGAAACTAATGTTAATCTTATTCTCTAGGCTGAACACACACACACATATTGACCTTAAATGATTCTACATTTCAACCTCACTCGGGTCTGGAGTAATCAGATCCATTAGGTCACCGATCGTTCTTGATAAGAGGTTTGAAGTAACAACCATCGCATATAAATAGCCATGCACCAAGTGGCACTCAACAAGAACTAAGGAGCAAAAGGGGGATCAGCAAAGTCTCATCTTTGCCGCTTTTCACATAATGGTGGTGAGGATTTTTGAGCGATATTAAATAGCATTCTAGCGATGATGAAAGACAATACGGCCAAGACGATGAACAGCAACTCTCAGACTAGCTGAGTGAAGCAGCGGAGCTCGGCTTGCGAAACAAAACAACTCTCAATGAAAACCGAAGGCACCATTTCCAGAGCAAACATTCCCCCCCCCCCTCACTCCATCCCCGAGAGAAAACAGACAAGTCATCGGTGGGGTACTAGAAACAAGAGCATGGCATAATTGGCACCAGATTTTGTCAGTGGACGACTCCAGAGCTCCTGTGCCTCCGAATGCCAATCAATTCCATTAGAGATGAGGTGAATCAATTGCCTGATTCAGTGAGATCCTCGTACCTATACTCTGTTCCAGAAGTTCCGTGCAGCAGAGCCAAGGCTACACGACCCTCGAACGCAGGTTATTGCGCAGCGGGATGTAGTGCCCCGTATACGTAGCCCGTTGTTTGTCTTCGTGACTTTTGCAAGCGATCTCATTGGAAGATTTTTACTTGAAGGCTCCTCTGCGTATTGTAGCTGTGATTTGTATGACGATTTTGTCGCATTTTCTGCAGAAAACAATTTTTGTGGCTCCATGATACTGAAGAAAGAGTTCTTGCTTGTAAGTGTTATAACATGCAAACGACGAAAGAAATAACGCCATTGTGGCTTGTATGTGTTATATTTTTACTTATAAAGTACGAAGGAATGGTACGACACTGTCTAAACTTTCATGAGTAGTCCGCACAGCCCGAACGTCCACAGCGCCGCAGAGGACCCAGTCTTGGGTTGTGATTAGTTCGCGGTGGCAGATGTGGTCACTACTGTCAAAATAGCGGCACCTGGTTTGCCTGTGCAATATCGCTCCCAGATCAGCTTTTACGACAAGGGAGCGAAGCAGTTGGCTCTAAATGTGTTCGGGACACTGCGTAAGGCGGCAGAAATGCAAGCATGAGCTCTCTCATTAAGAGGATGGCTGCATTCACCAATGTCAGCGAGCGTGCGCTGTACAAGTGGGTAGCGAAGCACGATAAGCACGGCGAGGCACCAGGAATAGAGCATCATTTCGTATCGAACGCGAGCGGCACCTCGCATATGTCCATGGCCATGTGTATACGAAATCTGACGAAGTGTGGTGCTTTCATATTCAATTTGGCTAGTGCGGCGCTTTCCACCGAGACATGAGCCACTGAACCCTATTCCTCAAATTTCTACGTGCAAGTATCTTGAATACGCGCGCTTTTACGGTGCCGAGGAAAATATTTAACCGCTTTCACAATTACAGCTCATCTCACTGCACAGCTGCACAGTGTCCCGAGACGCTCTTGCCGCTTTCGCTGCAGCGCATGTTGCTAGCAGATGACAGGACGCGAAAGGATACACCTAGATTTGCTCGCCCTCCTGATTGCTTGAGAAGGCCTGTAGCTTCCACAGTGTTGCACGGAACTTCGGGAACAGAGTATACTGACAGTTGACGCTGGTCTCAACGAAAGAAAAAAAAATGCTGAGATGACAGTTAAGGCACTGGCCAATTATCGACCATGCTTGGCTGCTAATTATAACCCCCAAGATTGTTAGGTGATCCAGCAGTCAACCACAAATTAACACAAACTACATCAGTAATGACAGAGCAGTCACGTGCAGCCTGCCAAGGCCTTCCTTGTTTGTGCAAATGTACACATGCTGGAACAGCCATAAGCCAACTGTCAGCTTGTGTATTTACTGTACAATTCGTAAACCAACATCAACTCAACACAACTTGGTCACACATACACTGGTAAAGATGCCGTCGGCTTCATGCGAGTACCAAGGTGAACCCCTTACACAAGCCGAGCTTTTCAAGATGGCACCCAGGGTATTTGGTGGCAACATGAAGTGTCCTGGGTACGTCAGAAATAACCATGGAAAGATGAGATACACGCACGTACACATGCATACAAATGACAGAGCTTGTGTCGCCAGAAGTCGGAGGGATGATCGATGCACTGACAGCAGGTGCAAACACATGGCCATTGTTTTTTGCCTCCAGGTGGTAAAGGAAGTGGGTCAACAGAAAGGTGGATGGGCTTTGGCATCAACGGCATGCGGAAAACGCTCTGGTGCATGACGATGGCAAATGCACTGTCACTGCAAAGAAAGAAAAAAAAGCAAGCACACCGAAAATTAGAAAAGATGGCAAACAGATTACAAGCCTGTCAGCAGCGTTATTACGAGTCACCTTTTTAATTATTTTTCACGTCGAAAATATTACATGTAAGCCAACGTACTCATGACTGTGGTTCCACGAAGTGTCGCAATATGTCAACACCATTGTTGCAGTAACCTCGTATTTTTTACTTTTTTGCGCATACGAGGATATTGCACACGATAAAAACAATGTCTCATGGTTTCGCCGCAGTGATCATTCAATCTTATTTAAGTTAAACATAGTTCAAATGCAATTAGCATCACCACTTAAGATTTGAGAAAACGTAAAAATATAGGTTTACATATAAACGTAAACGTTTACATAAGAGCAGCTAGAACGTTGAAAAACATCTGTTCTAGCAATACGGTCAAGGCAAACCGGTATCCGGCAACATGTTAACGTAAAGAAGTATACATACCAGCTAAAAGCCCCTAATAACTCAGTATTTTACCACTAAATAAGCGGTTTGGCTGCGCTCTGCCTTCAGAGCCCCTTTCGTTTAACTTGAGTGTTTATTTTTTGAGTTGCTGTACCGAACCTGCACATAACACAATCCTTTTTATAACTTTTTCTGGAATTAGTCAATTTCACTATATTCAGGTTCAACTGTAGTAAAAGAAGCTGTCACCTTTCAGCTTATTGTTAGCAAATTGACACATTGGTGCTTGTTACAATTTTTGGAGAGTTTTGAGATCGGCAGTGCATTAATAAGAGCCTTCATTACACATACTTTGTAGTTTGTATTATCAATATACCGCACTTTCTCGACTGTAACGAGGACACAATCATGAAGTAAGGGCCGACTTTTCACTGCATCCAGAAAGGAAAAAATAATAATAAAAAATTGTGTGCATGATTCTACTTTCCAGGAAAATTGAACTTAAGTATACGATTGTAATGTGATGGTCAACTTCAGTCTGCGAAAGTCTGGAAAAAAAGCTTCCGTTACACTCAAGTATATACAGGTTAAAACTAGTTTACGATCGGTTTCAATATATTCGGGATCATCAGTACACGTCATTTTCGAGAATACTTGCCGTGTTGCAGTGTGCTATAGTTATAATACAGCACTTACATGAAAATGAAGTACAGTTAAACCTGGATAAAATGAAATTAATAAATTTTCGAAAAAATTTGTTATAAAGAGGATTTCATTATATGCAGGTTCGGTACAAAAATTAGAAAAACAAACAATAAATTTTAACAAATGGGGGACTAAAGCCAGAGCTAATCCAAAACACTCATATTACAGTAAAAAACTGCGTTATTATTGCTGAACATTTTCGGCGGGTTTCCACCATCGCCGCCATATTCCGTAACAAGTTCAAATTGATAACATGCCCCCGCGCATCGTAACTTTCACAAGCGAGAAACTTTCATGAGCGAGAAAAAGCGCGCGAGCATGGCTGAAGCAGAGATAAAATGAGTCAACCCCTTCTTATCACCTGGAAAGTGCAGGAGATAATATCTCCTGCCTGTTAGAACTGCCGTCGAATGCTCAAACACTAAGTAAACTATTTGTCTTGAATGAGCATGAAACAACGTGGGGAGGGAAGAGGGTGGGATCGCTTGAGTAGTAATGATGAACTCGGAAGAGCAGACGCGATCGCTGGCACGCTTGCTATCTCTGCGAGTAAAAGAGCGCTTTCAACGTGAAAGGACTGTGTGAAAAAAGCACTTCTCCCTGGAGCAGCCGAATTTGCTCACATCAGCGTTTCGTAGGAGTTCCACAAGATCGGATCCAAAAGAGTTGGCTGCCAGCCTTACTTCTTATAACGTTACACTTTTTTGCTATCGCATTCATTGTATTGCATTCAACATGCCGTCGTGTTGTCAGAACTAATCGGCTAATCGCGAAAGCTACCAGTCTGCGAACTCGCGGTGCAGCGCAATATGGAAGCGCATGACTAGTCGACCTCTTAAGATTTGTCGTCACTGTGGTCTCTGAGAGTTTTCATCAGCGTCTAATTTGTTATTCCTTTGGTGGCGACGACACGGTTGTCTGAAATTAAGAAATGTCAGTTTCGCCGGAAGGGTGAAGCAATCAATGCAATAATAACAACATGGAATGTAACGCTAAGAACGGCAAGCAGATCGAAACGTGCAGCCCTGCTCACGCACAAATGACGCACGAAAATAACATACGCAGGACAAGAACGAACTAACAATGTTTACCGCTTGACACTCAACGTGCTGTTTAAACAAACGAGGCACGAACAGGAGTTTTGAACAGGCCGGCAAGTGTTTCCAATGCTTTGCTAAGACGACACGGTGGTGGCACCTCCCCATTGCCTTGCATTTCAAACCTTATCGCCTATGAGATGGCCATGCATGCCGCGCACTTCGTTTTCTAAGATATCTGCTAGATAGCTCTAATGTCTGACGTGTGAAGTGCCTCGATGCGCTCGTTCACCTCCAGTGCACACATTGAGGCACACTAACGCGGCGCCTCCAATATACCATTCACCGATTTTCTCGCACAGAACATCAATTAAACGTTTTGTTCACTCTCTCTAGATGCAAGAAGACTATCGTCTTTCGACCACATTTGCAGTGAAACATGCAGATACGGGGCCAATTTTTTTTGTTTGGATGGGGGAGCGGCACACTTGCGCATGCGCCCGCGGCAGCGAAAACGGCGGCAATGCCGGCTCGTGGGGTGCAGACCCGCCTGCCTGCTTTGTGCTCACCCCCGCGCAATAACGAGTTCTCGCTCTAGCCTAGTGAGCCTTGCGCACCGACGCCGCTTCGAGCTTCGGCAGCGGCGGGACAGCCGCGGAAGATGCATGCTCGTACCAAAATGCGGAGTGAAATTCCTAGACTCTCTGTGGGAAAAATTCATTATATCAAAATTATCTCCCACTGTTACTTCACTACATAGGGGTAGCAAATACATCTGTTTCTATGGAGCAACGGCGGAGAATTGAAAAACTTCATTATATTGAGGAATTCGTTATATAGAGGTTCGTCATAAGCAGGTTTAACTGTAAATCATTACTGTTTCATTGACACCATCCATTGGCACGAGCCATGAACAAACAACATAATACATACAGTAGGCACTTCAGCTGCATGCCATAACCGAGTGTTCATTCTCGCGAAAGGGTCAACAAACACGCTCACCTCCTGAGGAGTGGGGCGTACGGCCGATGTTGGCGGCGGTCACTTGCCGCGTTTGGACCAGTCCTTGGGCGTCCAGTGCAGGCACTTGGGGTCGATTCGCAGGGGCCGCTTGAGGGCCGCCCGCTCGTACGCGTCGATCACTTCTCTCGTCAGGGTGATGATGTACTGGCCCTTGTAGTAGTTGATGAGGTTCAGGTACTGCAGCGTCGATATCACATCTTCCTTCTTGATACTTGTCAGCTCACTCATTTCACTGCACACAGACGAGAGGGAAAGAGAGCGAAAGTGATTAAAATGTGTCACCGATTGAGCTGGAGCCAGAAAAAGCATTGCATCTCCAATTGCTCACATTTGCCATCAAGTCGGGTGAGTTAGCTAGCAAATAAGCATGTAAACACACATGCACAAACACGCACACAATGATGCACACTTCTCATTAACATGTCTCTACACCACATCTAGCACCAACACTTAGCTAGGCATCACACTTGACAATAAGTCTACGAAAAGACAATGAGAAAGTTCACAGTAGAGTACAACCACAGTAACAGAAATGGCACGTGCTGGCTCCTCTACTATCCTTTCAGTGAAGTCTGGTCCAGTTTCCAAGGCCACAAGGTATTTTCTGATCATTCATAATATTATTTTGTTACAACTGTCTTCAGTTTGCTTTTGTAGGCAAAACAATGTTTTCTTATTGAGCTTAAGCCAATGCTGCTTTAGAATATGGCACTCCTTTCATGACGACTATTATGCAAACGATGTTTTGCATCCGAACCAAGCCCTTCATTGCCACAGCAAGTTTCCACGCAGCCGTATTGACACACAGGCAACCATCGTGTGGCACATTGGCAGGTATCACTCAAACCTGTCAATACGGATGACTACAATGCATGCCAAGAGGTGATCCACAGTGGCCGTCAAACGATGGAATGCGAGCAGGCGACTCACTGAATTGTGATCTGCGGCTTCTCGCCTGCCTCGTTGGGAGCCATGTTGATCATGATCTCGAGGATGGTCTCGGACCAGTAGGAGCGGTACGAAAGCAGCCCCAGGTCCGAGAGCGGCTTTTCGGGGGAACCTGTCTTGCCCTCAAACTTTGACAGCTCGTAGCCTGCATGAGACATGCCAGCAAAGCCCACTGATTGCAACTACTCGCTAGTAGCGCAACGACAGACTCCTACTCCGATAGCACGTTTTTACGCACTTCTACTTTACACGTCTCATAAAAGCACTTTTGGAATACGGGGGATGTCAACACAGAGATAGCATAGAATAAATATATGCTTTAAATTGTTCAAAGCTTTTTTTCAACAAGTTCACATACCTTGGTGCAGCAGTGTTTTTCAAAATCACTCAACAGCCAGTAAAGCTTGTTAGGAATGCATGATGCTCACCTACTGCAAGCAAAACACTGTAACTGTTCGCTTCACCAGACCACCGGTGCAATTTTATTAACATTCTATGACAGAACGTTCTAACATGCCACACAGGACTGGTCAAGGCTTGCACGTACCGTATTTGCTCGATTCTACCGCGCCCTCGGTTGCAACGCGCACCCGATTTCCACCGCGAAAAAAAAAACAAAAAAACGTAAGACATCCATTGCAACGCGCACCCATTTTTCTCGCTGGCCCGCACGATCACACCACTCGAAAAAACGACTCCTTTCGGGAGCGTCTTCCATTTAAATATGAGGTACGGGCGAAGCTTGTGCCCATCTGATGTGTAACAGAGCATTGCCGTCACTGTAGTTTTACCGTGGACCGATGTCAGCACGCGAACTTGCTTCGCCCCCTTCTTCTCGACGGTTGTGGTGCCAGGAATGTCGAAGTAAAGAGGCGTCTGGTCGGCATTCCCGATTTGCCCAAGCAGGTAGCCGTTGTTGCGCCGCAAGTTTAGGACGAACCTCTGAAAACTGTGAAGCTTTTCATCGTACTCCTCCGCAAAACTTTTCGCATATGCATGTTCCCCTTCGGAGGGAAAAGCCTTTCCTCTTCATAAAGTTAGTTAGCCAGCACCTGCTCGCTTTAAACTGGCTCCGCATTAGACCGTTTTCTAAGACTAATTGCATAGCCCGCACTTGGAGCAGTTCTGTCGTCACGGGCCGTTGTGCCGCTCGCTGCTCAAGCGCATACTCGCCGAGCAGCTCTTTAATTTGCGGAAACCGACCCTGCTGTGGTCCACTGAAGCTTTTGCGTGAACTTTTGCTGTCGACAATTTTCTGCCTTTGTTTCCGCCGAACCCGCACGCACGTTTCGGAAACTCCGAACGACCGCGATACGGCCCGATTTCCGTCCGTTTCTGCACACGCGATGACTTTTCTTTTAAAAGCGGCATCGTGGTGCACTCAAGTTTTTGGAGTCGGCCCTTCCACGCCGTCGATGCTAATGCACTACTAGATGACGAACTCCTCAGCACACGTACGAAGTGCCGCACATGGGAAAGACATAGGCAGAAATGGCCGACGCACCATGCCGACGCACGTAGGGGGCGGCCATTTTGGATTTGCCGATGGCAATAGATTGACCGTAATTTTTTTGTTCTTACTCGATTCTAACGCGCATGCGATTTATGAACTCGCTTAACCGGAAAAAAGGTGCGCGCTAGATTCGAGTAATTACAGTATACGTCCGATGGTCAGACACGAGGACAGCAACCATAAGAGCTAGTGCCGTCAATAATTCTGTCATCTGCAAGGTTAAAAATAAATGAAGACACTCTTTTGTCCTACAGAATGGGCATAAAACGGTCTCCAGGTGACTTGGATTGGATCGAAACAAAACAAATCAGGTCGAAGAAGTGAATGAAACTGGTTTGAGTCGGGTTAAATTCCATCCTGCGCTGGCATAGTGTTAATGTGGCCACTTTCATTCCCCCCCCCCCCCTCCCCAAACGTCTTGTGAAAGTGAAACTCCTCCTAGCAGCTTATAAAGACCTTAAAACAGGTAAATCGGTGAAGCCATCACGCTTACCAATTTCGAGCTTTGAAAAACAATGCCCCCAACTATTGACATTCAGTTGTAATAATTCTACACTTTCATATGAGTTAAAAACATTCCTGAATTCATTAAACAGTCCCCCAGCAGACGACTGAAATGTGACGCATTCTTTCGGGGCACTTCCCCTTGGTTTATTAACTATTTGCTGCGCCTCTCCTTATTTCATAACACTGCATACTGTTCAATCAAGATTGCACCCCGATATGCTGAAGCAACGTTCAGTCAATCCATAATTCGCATGTACCAGTACATAGATGACTTATGTAAATGCTTCGTAACTGCCATCTCTGTGGTAAAATCGCGTCTTCCTAGTGTATGCTTTGAAGTATGCAATAATACAGTCGATCCTGGATATATCCAACTCAGATATATAGAATTATTAGCTATATTGAACAGTTGAAAAATCCCATTGAATTTCCCATGCAAAAGTATGAAACTGGTGAACCCATATATCGAACTTCCGCACAGCGGGACATTCGCTATGTCAAACGCCGCAGCCCAGAAAGTGCATTTTTTCTAGCAAGTATAAATCAATTTTTGGCCACGTTATAACAAATGCTGATCCTCTTTCGCGCGCAGGCGAGAAAAAAGTTGTGTCATTTCATCGCGCTGATCTGGTTCATTGCACGGCACTTGCGTGTACATCGGTACGTTTGATGCGCGATCTGCAGGTCTTACCGCGTGGGCATAGTGTTTTCCAAAACACCGATTGCTGAGGGCACTAAAAAAGAATGCGAAGCGACTTGGTGATCTCAGTGCAATGTTCGCATTTGGTCTGCATTTTTTTCCTTGTTTGTTAGAGCACAATCGCATGCGAGCCTGAAAAGCATGGCCTTCGAGATGTGTGATCTTGTGATGTATTTTTTAAGTGTTTTTGATTTCAGAATGCACGTCTCAGAGGCTACGTTTTTTTTTTTTTATCATTTCGCATCAAAGCCGCTAAAAGCAGCAGCTGCCAGCTACAAAGACACAGTGACATCGATATCTCGGACATGCTGACAGTGAGAACTCTGGTGAACTCAACATTGCGTCTTTTGCCCCTTGTGGCCTTCTCGCCTCATTCCTGGTAAATCCCCATTCGGGAGTTGAAATGAACGTTGACCCACACGTAGCGATAAAAATCATGATTGGCGCTTGGAGCAACGTCAAGTGAAACAGTCTCGTAAACGTTCCTTGCGGGCCAGGTGACGACTTCGGGTGCATCATGACTGCTGACAACGGCGTACGATGCCTCAGTGAATTCCGTGACTTATCAGCGTTTCCGGGCACCATCTCGGACAGCAGCGACTTTATCCGTACAGATGACGACGTTTCTGACTGCATCAGTGCTGAGGTTTTGGCTGCCGTTGCCGGTGCCGTGGAGTGTAGCCATGCAGTTATGAATGTGCCAAGGCCTTCGCTTCCGCCGCTAACCAAGCTTTTGCCGCGCTACAAAGCTTGCCTCAACGTTCTGCGTATATGAACGTTGTGGCCAAAGGAGCTAAGTTCGCTTACTTGAAAAGTTTCAATAATATTAAGGGTGACTGGAACTAGACGGCGTGCAAGAAGCAAGGCAAGTTTACGGACTAAATAAAGATGGGTAACCTGCAGTTCCCACCTTGTTTTTGAGCGAATCGTTATGTTAGCTCTTGTAATGATTTCTGAGGCCTGAAATTCTTTAATTTAGACCTTAAATATGTATATTTTATATTTAGAATACTGATATATCAAACTATTTCACGTTCGCTTTCGAGTTCGATATATCCGCGATCGACTGTACAGCCGATGGGAATAGACTGCAAAGATGGGGGACTCACTGAACTCGATGAGCAGTTTGCCAAAACCTTTCCTCTGGTAGGGCGGTAGTGTCAGGATGCAGGCTACGTTGTAGTCCTCCGTTGACTCCTTCTCCTGCACAACAGTGGGACAGAATTTCGCAACATAGTATTTGACTGCACGGCACATCGTACAACTGAGGAGCTATAAGCTGCAACGAACGTGCAATGTTGGTACTACTTTGATCAGATGTTGGCCCTATAGCATCAACACTTTGAACATCATACCTGCCAACATATAGTTATCTTGAAATTCAGGAGATTACAAGGAGCAAGAGAAGGAAGTGGGGGAAACTAGGCCTATGCAAAATTCAAATGCTTCAGATATTAAAACAAATAATACAGTATTCAAATTCGCTTCCAATCGAATTTAAAGTATTGAAATTTTTCATTCACATACTAATCCGTGTGAGACTCCCTGTAAGGGTAGTTTCACTGCAGTGAAGCGGTACTGAGCCGCGAAAACACCTTTCCAGGAGAAATCCGCACTGCCGCGAAGCCCCACTTCAACGTTAAGTGAGGGTATTATCCTCACATCGGTTCATTTTTTAAGTTTAAAAGCTTGTTATACCGACATACATGCCCCAAGTATAGAAAATTTCAAGAAGTAACATACTTTACAGGCTCTCGCTTGCGTTTAACTGAAAGTCAAATTCTTCTACTATTCAAAGTTGTTGCTGCTTTCTTAAAGGGCCAGTAAACAGCCCTGAGGTCCAAAAAGTTTTAAAAAGAGATGTATGTGCAGTTTTTCTTTCCGAACATGCTGCCGCAAGAATTTTGCGAATATGTGCTATATTAAGGAAGTTACAGGGGTTAGAACATCGGTCTAAGCTGGTTTCAAATTTTTGCGCGGCCTCGCTTCCCTTCTCCCTTCCATGAAGGGAAAGGCGTAGATCATCGTCGTGACTCCGCCCACTTCGGCAACGTGACACCACGTCAGCGATTGATGTCATCGGCGAACTCGATCAGTCACAACGCACTTTTGCTTGCGGCGAAGCGCGGTTGTTTGTTTACCGTTTGCAGCACCAGCCGCGGGTCAACCGTTTAAGCGTCAGGTGCGAAGTGTCGACCACAAACGATCGGGTCCCCAACGTACGTCGCTGGATGGCCTATTTGCTTCAGCCATGCAGCGCGCAGGGCCCTATGTGAGGCACCCGGTGCCGATGCTTCTCTGCTGCCCAGTCGCTCAATTTGCAGCCCAGTCGCTCAATTTTCAAAAAGTCACTGTGCAGCAAGGCACAACAGACCAAGCTGCAAGAACCAAATCATACTAAAAAATTTTTGTACATCTACAAGGGCTAGAACACGAAGGCACTGATAGGAGCTCTAACGTAATGAATGATTAAAAAGTATATAGCAAAAAGGTGCAATGCTTACAAAAAACACAGGTGTTCTATAGTAGCTGGGCCTAATGAAAATTCCTTAATTGTAGTTTACACTTACATAGAAAAACTGTCACTAACCTTGTTGGTTTTGTATTTGTGCGCTGCGCTACCAAACGTCTTTCCAAGTGAACAAAACTGCCAGTTAAATGAAACACGTTTTCCCAGCATCCCAAGAGATACATTAACTAGATTCTGCTGTACCCCTGTCAGAGAGGCCTCAATGCAGTGGTCAACAAATTCTTCCCCCCCCACCCCCCTCCTTCTCAAAGAAAAGGAGCAGCAAGCAAGCCAGAGGAACACACCTTGGAGAAGTAGCCGACAAGATGGTAACCCCGGCTGTCGACCTCGGTCATGACGTAAAAGAGGAATGGGTCCGTGTCGTAGTACAGAGTCTTGTGATCGAGGAAGCACTTGGCCAGCAGGCAGAGGTTCTGTGCATACATCTGCAACAAACACAGCACAGATACAGGGATCAACTCCAGGCGCAACGAGCTTCGAATGCATACGCCCCTCCGTATACAATTTCAACCATTTTTCACATCACGTAGTCGTGTAGCACCTTGCAGACATGATTGCTGCCGGTCAATTTACACACCGTGCTAATTTGTTCGCAATGCCTTTTCCCCCTTCCAGAAAAATAATCCCATCACAATGTCTGGGCATTGTAAACAGATACAATAATAACAACTGTTGGGGATTTCACAATCCAGAAGTTTGATATCAGTACGAGACATGCAGTAGGCATGGAGGGCTCAAGAAATTTGGACACCTGGGGCCTCATTAACATGCACTTAGACTGGAAGTGTATGCGCCTCTAGCATTTCGGCTCCACCAAAATGCGACCGCTGTGGCCATTATTCCATCCCGCGACTTCCAGGAGAGCAGATTGCAAGCAAACAAGCATGGCATGTAAACCATGCCATGGGAAACTACTATCTGCAAAGTCTAAAACAGCTTTGTGGTGTGAAAACGACAAAAATTTCAAGTGAAAAAGCACACGCCCTTTTTGCTTGAGTAAGCAGCACTTCAAGCTTAAGTTGCACATACAAGCACTTCTTGGAATGTCACCGACCACAGCACACAAATTTGGTTCATCGTCCAATGCGGAGTGTTCGATGCTGCAACTGGAAATGTGCCATGCAGCAAAACAAAAAGAGAAGATGGAAAGGAGGCAATGCTCAATACAGAACATCTCTCACAGACATCTCTACACTGTATGACAAATTACGTGCACCATCACAGCTTTGCGATAACAGAAAACTGTCCAGCAACTATATGCTGCTCATGGGTGCTGCCTTGCGTGGATTTGCAATCTTGCACAAACTGACACAAAACAACGGCTCTGACAGCGATACCTCGGCACCATCAAGCAAAACAATAAAAAGTTGGAAAATGGACACATACCTTGTTCTTCCGGCCGTCTATTTCGAAGAAGGAGTAGTTTCCCTTACGGTATATTTCATTCCCCGGTGGATGCTTGAGCGTGCATTTGGCCTGAGTGGGGGGGGGGGGGGGAGGGAAGAAGAAAAAAATACATATGCACATAATTTTTTTGTCCCCAATCATTCCTTCTATTGTAAGTGAGAATCAGTCTGTTACAGCCAAGAAGACACAAAACACGTCCCCAATATGTGCCTGTTGTTTTCATTAGTTGCGCATAATACAGAAAACGAGACATTCAGACCCTTTGCCTTATTTTGTATGTACAGTGTTGTGTGATGAACACGGACGATGCATAATGCATAAATTTTTATGCCTGAAAGTGAGCAAGCTCCGGAGGCCTTCTGATGTTGTTGATTACAACCTGGTTTCTTCCTATTTGTTTTTTAAGTATAATTTAGTTGACAGTCTGTCTGTGCACGCACCTGTGCGTGTCTTCGATTACTTTTCAATTTGTAACAGCCACACGAGCCATGAAAACAAGCGGACTGTGTGGCTCTTTTTTCTACCTTAATGACGTAGGTTAACAACTTCGTTAATGTAAGGATCACCCTCAACCCCCCTTTCCGTATTGACAAGGTGCAGCCTATGCATCGAGTAAGTGGGTCATCTCAGTCCAATTTTTTTTTTCCAGTCTGCATAATCCACACTATTTGTTTGCACCAGAAAAAGACAAAAAATGTGGCAATTTTACTGACCAGATGTCGCTTGAGGCAGGTTCGGGACTTTGTGTACTTCAGACAGAACTCACAGAGGTAAATGCAAGAGTTGACTAGTTCCTGAAATAAGCGATAAAGAAAAAAGAAAGACAAATCACATTGGATTCGGATGTCAAGTTCTAAAGTAGTAAACAGTGCACTTCAGTGATGACGGCTTTTCAAAAAAAAAAAAACAATCACAGGAATGCTTAAGAAGCATGTTTAAGGGGGGAGTACAGCTGAATTTAAAAAAAATAAATGCAACTTGACTGACTTTGATGACAGTTACCAAGATTTTGTACACTTGCGTGCTGACTTGAAATATGTAAATATTTTACTAGCACAATATGCAGTATGCAGATTTTTAAATAGTATAAAATGTCGCCTGTGCCATTTGGAGAGCAATATTTTTTCTAGACTGAGAGAATTCACAATAAATCTGGAGTCAGAAATGTATGCAGTAAAACAGAAACAGATGTTCAAAACCCATTTGAACAAAAGCTACCGTATGTCAGACATTTCTGAGCGAAATCCCAGGTTAACACTGGCATTGACAATGCAACAGTCCCCAATTTCAATAACCAATTCTTTACTAAAAGAGAAAATGAATGTCCACGCCACTTCTATCAATTCCGCACCAAAACACCAGTACATGAATGTTGGCGTGATCATGGCTGTGCTAATGCACTTAAAACGTTCATTCCTTAATTGAATTGATAAAACTAGGCGAGTTTATGCATATACGTGAGCTGATTTGAAATATGCAATTATTTTTCTAGTATAATGTATAGTTTCTAAAATACAAAATATTTCATCTGCTTTAATGGGAAAAATAATATTATTTTATAAACTGAGGGAGTTACAAAGTAAATCAGCATATCACAGTTATCTAGAATCATGGTTTTGTTGCACTGCAACAAAATTGGATGTTTTAAACATAATTTGAATAAGGGTTATGATATGTTGATCACTTTTGAGTAATTCAATTTCAAGCAGAGTTTCCACTCACAAATGTTCCAAATAACTTTTCTTAAACACCTGCTTCTACACCTACGCCTGCTTTTAAGAAACTGGAGGGGTTTCTGTGTTACGACAAGGAAGATCAAATGTTCTGACTATTAGTGACAGCTCAGAATGCAGCCCTGAGGTGGCACACTGTAAAAGTACCAATCTCTCATAACTTGGGTTCCTAAGAAGCAGTATGCTTTAGAAGAGAACAGCTCGGTCACACAAAAAAAGAATGGAGGAAAAAAGAGAGACGCTCCGTTATTGCTGCATATTTCAAACCTCTCGAAAAGGGAAAAGGCACTTGCTCAGGATTTTATGGTAGTTAAGCATTGGGATAGATAGAAGGTGGGAAGAGATTTTGAATTGTACAGGGTTGTGCACTCGTTTGTACCCTAAACTGCGTCCTCGTCTTTTGCACACATGCTGAAATTTCACTACGAATGATAAATAACCGACTTGCCTAAGCTTTCTTTCAACTCTACTGTACTGCAGCACTGTGTTTCAGAACAATGGTACCGCTCTCTCGGCATGAATGACGCAAGCCCACCTACCTGAGGGTATGGCGAGAAGTACCAGGGCCTGATCCGGTTGCGTCCCAGCTCGATCATCTCGATGTTCTTCATGCGCGTCACGATGTCATCGTGGTGGGCCACCATGCTGCCCGTGGAGCGCGGACAGGGCGTGGACGAGTCCTGGGAGTCCTGCGTGGCCACCGCCGTAGGCAGAGCCTTCGAAGCGTAAACCAACCATGTCCAGTCCACCACATACTTGACCGCCTACAAGCAGGCTACTTTCCCAACATTGTGAAAACAAACAAAACACGGTGCATCTACCTCCAATCACCACCGCAGCAAGAATGAGAATGTGGTACACGTGCTGCTGGGCACAGAGGTGCATGGGTCAAGCAACTGGCACCCTTCCAGGCACACTATGTATGCATGGCACACAGTCAAACG
Organism: Rhipicephalus annulatus; assembly: GCA_013436015.1. Taxonomy (NCBI): domain Eukaryota; kingdom Metazoa; phylum Arthropoda; class Arachnida; order Ixodida; family Ixodidae; genus Rhipicephalus; species Rhipicephalus annulatus. Next base: position 791,274 of record WOVY01010379.1, on the reverse strand, counting down.
AAGCTACAATGAAATTTCAGCCACAAAATATTGTCACGACGTCAAAACAGAAGTCTTGCCGCTCAGATTGAAACACCAGAAGCAGGTCGATCTTTTTTAATTAGAACAGGTCGATCTTTTTTAATTAGAATGCGCAAGCGAGTTCTTCTTTTTCGTCCATTTCGTAGTCCTTCGTGGCACATGCACAACTGCCATAGTCTTTCTTGAGCAAGCACGTGACATTTGCCTTCCTCCGAAAGAAGCATCGTCCCGATGCACAACTTAGGTGCTCTACCAGGCGTATGAAGTGGTCGTACGAAAACGGTAACCGGGAGCTAATTAACTCGACAAATACGGTTTCATACGCACGACGTGCACGACTTCAGGCAAATGCTTTTGGCGCTTAGAACTACAATCAGTGTCGGGAACAACTTCATAGTTCACGTCGTTCAAGCGTCGCGTGACGCTGTATGGACTAAAGTACCATTTTAGTAGTTTCTCAGACAGTCCACGTCGACGTATCGGAATCCAGACCCACACTTTGTCGCCTGGTGTATAGATAATAAATTTGTGTCGGGTGTTGTAGCGTTGTGCGTCTTGATGCTGCTGATGACAGATGCGCACGCTCACGAGCTGTCTGGCTTCTTCGGCGCGCTGAGTGAATTCTTCGGCTTCTACATGGATGTCGTGACACTGATGCGGCAACATCGCGTCCAATGTTGTCGTGACTTCGCAACCATAGATCAGATTGAACGGTGTGATTCCAGTGGTTTCTTGTCGAGCGGTATAAGCAAAGGTCATGTACGGCAATATCCGATCCCAATTTTTATGTTCCGTGTCAACGTACATGCTGATCATGTCTGTGAGGGCCCTATTGAGGCGCTCCGTCAGTCCGTTTGTCTGCGTGTGGTATGCAGTTGTTCTTCGGTGAGTTGTACCGCTGAGTCTGAGAACCAACTCCAAAAGCTCTGTGGTGAAGGCAGGTCCTCTGTCTGTGATCACTGTTGTCGGAGCCCCATGCCAAAGGACGATGTTTTCGATGAAGAACTGAGCGGCTTCTGCTGCTGTGCCACACTGCATAGCATTAGTCTCCGCATAACGGAACAGGTAATCAGTGACCACAATAATCCATCTGTTCCCTGTTGTGGAAGTTGGAAAGGGATCCAAGAAATCCATTCCAATCTGGGTGAACGGCTTTTCTGGTGCTTCGACTGGATGTAAAAGACCGGCTGGCTTGCTGGGAGACGCTTTGCGTCTTTGGCAGTCGGTGCAAGTTTGCACGTGATGGTTAACAGCAGCAGGTAACTTTGGCCAGTAGAACTTGCATCATAGTTGGCATGGCGTGCTTGCTCAAGAAAGACAATGGCAATACTTTCATAGGCTACAAAGGAAATCTCAGAAAAAGCCTCCTCAGAACAAATTACTTTTCTAGAAGTATTTCCACTCCAACACACTTTTCGTGAAAACAACTCAATAAGGAAGGGGTGCTTTCTTAATATTGCCCAAAAATTCCAATACATCAGGGGTGCTATGCAGGATAGGCCGAGTTTCACCCGATTCCGTGAAATTCGGGATCTTCCCGAGCTCTGGTGACACCCCCTTATGAACAAACCAACAGTACGAAAAAGTCAAATCCACCCCTCAGCGCGCAGCGTTTCATTGCTTACGATGGAACCAGTCATCGCGTCGAGGACAGTCTACTAAGTTGGGCGGTGTTTTCAAACCAGAGGCATCTTCTTTTATACGTTTGTCGTTCCACTGAGTGCAGAAGTGCACCATGTCATGACTGGGGAATGGCAGTGCAAGAGACTTTCATCAGCTGAGCTCTCTCAAGCGGTGCTCGTCAACGAGAACGCTGTCTGCGTCCCACAAGAGTGCGTAAACACTCCCAAGTGCACTACAAAAAACTCCCAAGTGGGAAACACTCCCAAGTGCACTGCAAGGCGTGCCAGTGACACGTGGTCGGCGTCGCACACGAACACTGTGACATGCAGACGGCGTTTCAGGAGAAGTGCGTGCACAGACAGAGATAAAAAGTGCGTCGCGTGTTTTACATGCAAAGAAGCTGCTTTGTAGTGTTCACCGCATCAAATGCCTGAGAGTCACACCGGCGCCATCACAGTCACGAGTTGAACTCGGGCCTTCTGAGAATCCAGTTTGTATCCCAGTTCAGGCGTCCATCAGTTTGATTGACAGATGCCTGTGGGGAATATCGAGTCCGCCCACCACTTTCGCTCTTCCCGAGGAGCAGTGCTCACGCCGCAACACCAGCGAGCGCACAGTTCATTTACCAGCTTCAATTTTCTCAATTTTCCCGCGCTCACGACATATCCAATTACAGCCACATTGCTAACAAGATGCAAGTGTCCTGGTGACCACCTTTCCTTACATTTATCCGCAATATTTGATAGAAGCGAAAGGGGGAGCAGGATAGTGCTGTGTGTGCATCCTTGCTGCATTCGAAAGTGGAAACTTCCATGCTGCAGGTGGAGCGATAGAAATTGTGCGAAAAAGGAAATACGCCCACGAACACGCCTGTGGGAGGTGCGTGTTGAGTTGGCAAAAATACAGCACGACAATCGCGCTGACGTCGCTGCACTGCTAAAATTGTTGAGAGAGTGACGGCGCTGATGTGCTCGCACGCGGTGTTTCTTTGATAACCGCCAAAAATGTTCCACATGCGTTTACAATGCCATGCGCATTCGTGTAGCCATTTTCATCAACGCTGCTGTGAAGCACTCCTCACTGTCTTCATGCCAAGGCCACCGGAAGTGAGCTCAGAGCAAGTTCGGGGTGCCCGAGAAGCTCGGGCCATCCTGCATTGCACCCCAGGATGACAATTCTAGAAAGGCTCGGTGACATGCACCGCAGTATAGCTACAGATAACCCCTGTATCTTTGTTTTAAGGTGGGGTATTCCAGACTTTGTGGCCTTGGGGAACACTAACAGCATCCCCAGAATGATGCAAAAGCCCTTGTTGCCCCCCCCCCCCCCTTCTCCCCAGCCCTCCCTTTTTAATTAATGCACAGTTGCGATAAATTTGATTTGCACAACAGGGAAGTGTGTGGCCTCATGATGATAAAGATAACCCAAGACTTTCACTAGCCCTCATTTAGACAACTGAATGATCTGTTCTCACATGAGAATAGTCCCCAAGAAAGTAATGTTCAGTTTTGGAAATGAAGGCAAGCTGAAGCCATCCACTGTCACAATCGGTGGTGGCTGCAAGGATAAAAGCTACAGCAATGCGAATAAGCATGACTCACTTCTGTTACGATGTTGGCTCTGTTCCCTAGTCACTTCCATACAATTCCCATTGACAAATACTGTGTGGATGTGAATTCCTTCGATCGGCCACTAATGCTGCCTTTGTGTTGCACATTTGTGGTACTGTGAACTTCAAGGGTTGTCCAATTTAGTTAGGGCCAGGTACATTAAAATGAATTAGAGTTTGGTACCTAAAGATCATGCACACGACTTGCAGAGATCATAGGGCAGATGTTGAAAAGTTTAGTTTTAGGTGGTCAATATTAATGAGAAAAAGAAAAAGAGAAGCATCAAACAAAAGCGGACAGTGATCCTCATATACTTTTTATGGTTCCCTAGGCACCTTTTCGTTGAAAACTCAACTTCGGGTTACTTATGATGATCCCACTTATAATGATCCCAGATATAACGATCTATCCATTATAACGACCATATTTTGATGCACTTACAATTTTGCTATGCTACCCTTTCAAGCTGAGTCCACAAACAGCGAACATTTTTCAAAGCTTCTTCTACAAGAAACACTTTCGACACAATAGCGGTAAAAATATGGCGCATACGAAGTAGATATCACCAGCCGAATAAAAAATGTCACCAGTGACAAGCTAAAAAACAAGCTTGTCAAGATTTGGTCAGTCATGTGCATGTTTTTGCGGGCGAGTCCATATACAGCATCATCATCATCATCATCATCAGCCTGTCTACGTCCACTGCAGGACAAACGCCTCTCCCATGTTCCGCCAGTTAACCCGGTCCTGTGCTTGCTGTTGCCAATTTATACCCGCAAACTTCTTAATCTCATCTGCCCACCTAACCTTCTGTCTCCCCCTACCCCGCTTCCCTTCTCTGGGAATCCAGTTGGTGACCCTTAATGACCAGCGGTTATCCTGTCTACGTGCTACATGCCCGGCCCATGTCCATTCCCTCTTCTTTATTGCAGCTATGATATCCTTAACTCCCGTTTGTCCCCTAATCCACTCTGCTCTCTTCTTGTCTCTTAAGGTTACACCTACCATTTTTCTTTCCATTGCTCGCTGCGTCGTCCTCAATTTAAGTTGAACCCTCTTTGTGAGTCTCCAGGTTTCTGCTCCGTAGCTAAGTACCGGCAAGATACAGCTGTTATATACCTTCCTCTTGAGGGACAGTGGCAATCTACTTGTCATAATTTGAGAGTGCCTGCCGAATGTGCTCCACCCCATTCTTATTCTTCTAGTTACTTCAATCTCGTGGTTAGGCTCTGCGGTTATTACCTGCCCTAAGTAGACATAGTCTTTTACAACTTCAAGTGCACTATTACCTATCGCAAAGCGCTGCTCCTTTCCGAGGTTGTTGTACATTACTTTCGTTTTCTGCAGATTAATTTTAAGACCCACCTTTCTGCTCTCCTTGTCTAACTCCGTAATCATGAGTTGCAATTCGTCCCCTGAGTTACTCAGCAATGCAATGTCATCGGCGAAGCGCAGGTTACTGTGGTACTCTCCATTAACTCTTATCCCTAACTGTTCCCATTCTAGGCTTCTGAAAACGTCCTGTAAGCACGCAGTGAATAGCATTGGGGAGATTGTGTCCCCCTGCCTTACACCCTTCTTTATTGGTATTCTGTTGCTTTTTTTATGAAGCACTATGGTAGCAGTTGATCCCCTGTAGATTTCTTCCACAATGTTTATATATATTTCATCTACGCCCTGATTCCGCAGTGTCTGCATGACGGCTGATATTTCTACTGAATCAAACGCCTTCTCGTAATCTATGAAGGCTATGTATAGTGGTTGGTTATACTCTGAGCATTTCTCTATTACCTGATTGATAGTATGAATGTGGTCAATTGTTGAGTAGCCTGTTCTAAATCCTGCTTGTTCCTTTGGTTGATTGAATTCTAATGTTTTCTTTACTCTGCTAGCAATTACCTTTGTAAATAGCTTGTATACTACAGAGAGCAAGCTGATCGGCCTGTAATTCTTCAAGTCCTTGTCATCTCCTTTCTTATGTATTAAGATGATGTTAGCATTCTTCCAAGACTCTGGTACTTTTCCCGTCAGGAGACACCTCGTAAATAGAGTGGCTAGTTTTTCTAACACAATCTGTCCTCCACCTTTCAGCAGATCTGATGTTACTTGATCCTCACCAGCAGCTTTGCCTCTGTGCATGCTCTCCAAAGCTTTTCTGACTTCTTCTATCATTACCGGTGGGGTGTCGTCTGGGTTACTGCTAGTTCTTATAGTATTAAGGTCGTGGTTGTCTCGGCTACTGTACAGATCTCTGTAAAACTCCTCCGCTATTTTAACTATCCTATCCATATTGGTAGTTAATTTGCCTTCTTTGTCCCTTAGTGCATACATCCGCCTTTTCCCTATCCCAAGTTTCCTCTTCACTGCTTTGACGCTTCCTCCGTTTTTCAGAGCGTGCTCAATTCTCTCCATGTTATACCTTCTTACATCGCATACTTTACGTCTATTAATCAGCTTCCAAAGCTCTGCCAGTTCTATTTTGTCTGTTGTACTATATACAGTCCATATACAACAAATTACAAATATAACGACCACTTATTGCAGCACTTTCATGATCATTATAAACAGGTTCGACTGTACTAACCAGAACTATTACAAACTACCGAATTGAAATGGAACAACCACCCCTAATACGACAGGTTTCATGTGCTTGAATTCTGCACCCCTGTTCATCACTCGGTGAATGGGACTCCTGTTAAACAGAACATGTTTCGCGGGCCCTCTGGGTTCCGCTTAATGAGGCGACTGTATACAGTCGCGCCCGTTTATGAGAGACACTTATGTAACATACAAATGAGTATAGGAGACGCCAGTGTGCTTACAGCAAAACAGGGGTTGATAAGAAAATGCATACGTGGTACCTTGCTAATAAGAGACACCTCATATGAAAGATGAGAACTGCTCCCTGGTGCATGTCTCTTATTAAGGATTTCGACTGTGTATGAAATTTCAGTCCAAAACACTCTTTAACCAACATCACCCAGTCAATTTTGTTGTAGCAAGGTTTGACTGCACAATTATAATTAAAAAGTAAAGCAAAGGCAAAGTAGCTTGTACATCAGCATAGGTTTTAATTGCAAAAAGGAGAGTCGGAACAGGCCAAGTAGCATATCTTTATAGTTTGTCATATCAGATTTCTCAGGAGTGCCCAAATATGCCGGATGCCCGCACAATGATACAGGCAGTGGAACAGTATGCAGCTTTTCATACAGTCTCTGGGCAGTCTGTAATCGCCAATCAAGGTGATAGAGCACTGAGAAAACAATGATTAATGATTCACAAGATTATATAGGCGACTGGTTGTGAGAAGTTATGCATGCAGTGCAAGTGAGAGCCGCAGGAAATCAGAGCTATAGGGACTGGGAAATGTGCACGTGTGTGCAATGTTATTTCAACTGGCAGAGATTACTGACAACTCAATCAATGACAGCTGTACTTGCAGACAAATACACCCTTCAACGGCCATCGAGGAGTATTTTAGGATCTGTTGCCGTGTCCCATCACAGTACGGCAGAGACTCACCTCGTTTTCAGTGGGAAGGCATTTCCTCTTCCGTCCTGCTGCTTTCTTTGGTGGGGCCCCATTCTGCACGAACAGAACAAATAGCATTTAGAAAAAAGAAAAAAAAAAAGACAGAAATTTGAGGGCAACCTCAATTAAATGAATTTTATTGGCAATTAGGTATTTCATTTTCTAACGCTTGCATGATGTTTCTATTCCAATTCTTTGTTTTATCGAGGGATGTAGGACGTGCTTTTGGTGTGCACAGTTTTGGATAGAAGAGACATGGCGGTGCTGCAAGGCCAGGTACAAGAGAAAAAGAACAGGCTTTAAAAAATTGCCGGGTCTTGGAACGCCGCTCTCAGGACACACGAATGCAGCCACACGGTCGGGCAACCCATACACTTTGTACATTCATTCAACTACTTTTGCAAACAAAGATATTGCCAGCCGATAACTCAGAGGCTGGTCAGTTTATGGACTTCTGCCTTAACCATAACCTGACCCGATTGATAAACGAACCAACTTGTGTAGTGCAAGACTGTGCTAGCACTCTTAATCTCATCCTAACAACACACCCTAAATACTTGTCATTAATTAGTTTCCTTAAAAATGAAGTGATTATAACGTAATTCATGCTACATTTTCACTTAAACCACCCTTTCACCATTCACCCGTGAAACGAATTCACCTCTATGATAAAGGTAACTACTCGGCCATAAACAACGAATTGCATCAATTTTTCCAGTCACATAGGTCAGTAGTTGAAAATCACTCTGTGCACAAAACTGGTCATTATTTCAGGGCAAGATGAATGGTTTGGCCGATAAGCATATCCCTGTCGTCTCTATTCTTTCAAACTGCCATAAACCATGGTTCACAAGAACTTTGAAAACACTTGAAAATAAAGAAAAATGGTCTTTCGTTCTGCTAAGTGTAAACGGGATGCAGTCTCATGAGACAAATACCATCAAGCTGAACGCGAATATCTTACGGCTGCTCGTCAACGCAAACATTCCCTTTTTAGCTCCGGCCTTCCCCGCATGATAACCAATAACCCTCTGGCAAGCCATTGGCAGACTATCTAAATTCTGGAAGACCATTAACTATCAGCCCGACCCCACTATCCACATTTACAATGATCAGGGTGATATTCTTTCAGATTCTGAGTTTGCTAACGCATTCAATGCTGCCTTTTCATACGTTTTCACAAGTGAATCACATGCCCAACCGCCCGAGTGTTCTACCTCTACCATGTCAACAATGTCAGCTATAAACTTTTCAGCCGAAGGCATCACTGATTGATAAAATAAAGGTTTCGTCTTCCGCAGGACATCACCTCTAAACTGTTAAAAAACACTAAAAATGTTTCTGCCGCAGTGCACACCTTCTTTTTCACACAGTCTTTGTGTTCAGGCACTCTACCAACAGAATGGATAGTCGGCGAGGTCATTCCTGTTTACAAGTCTGGTAACAGAGTTTCACCATTAAACAATTGGCCCATCTCCATAACCAGTATACCATGTAAAATCATGGAGCATATCGTATACACAAATATCACGGACTTCCTCGATTCCAACAGTTCCTTCTATTTATGGTTTCATCATGGTTTTAGCATGGGTCTTCTTGAGAAACTCAGCTCACTTTTTTTCTTCACCACCTGCACTCAAACTTAGATACTAACACCCATGTAGATGCAATATTTCTCGATTATGCTAAGGCGTTCATTCAACAAGGTAGCTTACCGACAGCTGCTATTAAAGCTGTCTTGTCTAGGCTTGCACCCTGATGTCATACAATGGATCAACACATTCGTTAGTAACTGGTCTCAGCGTGTGTGCATAAATGACACGTCTTTTAGCCCTGTTTCCATAACCTCCAGCATCACCCAGGGCTCCGTACTCGGTCCTCTATTATTTATTATATAGTATATAAATGATCTGCCATTGGAAGTTTCTTGTTCTATTCGCATGTTCAACTGCGTCCTATATCAAACATTAACTAATACCACCGACCAGGTTGTGCTGCGGAGCAGTGTAACTAATACCCTAAACTGGTGTGATCGCTGGCTCATGGTTCTTAACCCCAGTAAATGAAAATGTCCTTTGCCCGGTCACGTAGCCCTCTCCTCTATGAGTATGAAATTTCTAACACTCGGATTGAAACTGTTAGTTATTACAAATATCTCGGTGTCACTATCAGCAAAGATCTTAACTAGTTTTACCATGAACCCAACATCACTTCATCCAGTAAGAAAAAAATTGCGGGATCAAATCCCGGCTGTGGCGGCTGCATTTCCGATGGAGGCGGAAATGTTGTAGGCCCGTGTACTCATATTTGGGTGCACGTTAAAGAACCCCAGGTGGTCAAAATTTCCGGAGCCCTCCACTACGGCGTCTCTCATAATCAAATAGTGGTTTTGGGATGTTAAACCACACAAATCAATCGATCCAGTAAGAAAACTTTAGGCGTTGTAAGAGGTCAACTACAAAACGCTCCTTCTGATGTTAAACTCATTGCCTACAAGTCCCTAATTCGCCCAAAAACTTGAATTTACATCTGTCATCCGGAACCCTCACCAAAGCTCCCTCACAGATGCTCTACAGATGGTGCAGAACCGCGCTATCAGGTTCATTCACTCATCATGTTCATACAATGTAAGTGTTTCCTAACTGAAGGCGGAAACAGGCCTGTCCACCCTTTCCAGTCGCCGTCGCATTGCCAACGTATCTTTACCCCTAAAAATGTACCACAATTCACTAAATCAGACACCTTATTTCTCACCACCATCTTGTATGTATGTCACCTCATACAAGCAATTCCTGAAGTGTTGCTCGGCCCCATACCTACACTCTCACGTTCTCGTCTTCCTTTTCCCACGCACCATTGTAGATTGGAACAGCCTTCCCTACGCCATTGTTGCCATCACCAATCCAGAATCATTCATTGAAGCTGTATGTGCTCATTTCTTATCCTGATTGGTCAAGTGTCATGAATTCTTCTTGTACCCCACCCCTTTTGTAATACTCCCACGTGGAGTCTTTAAGGGAAAAATGTGAAAGTGAATCAAAACTGTCACCGGTGACGTGCTAAGAAACAACCTTATAGAATATTCCCTATACGACACTCAAACAAAATAACAACAAACACAAGGTAACGCAAAGGTGGCGTGGCCGATGTTCGACTCACCACAAGGGGCCCACGGGAGACGACTCGCCGTGCCGCCCCCATAAACCCATCACGAGAGACGACTGTTTTGCACCAGCCACCACACACCAAAGAGACTCTCGAATTTTTCTCCAGGGTGCCCACCAAGCCTCGCCATCGTAGCACTTCTAGCGTAAAACCTATATGTGGTCCAACTGCGAGACACGTGTGCACCACGAGGCATAAAGAACTTTACAGGGGGTGATAGCACCCTTAGAGTGTTAGCCCTTCAACTTTTTCTGATAAACGTAATCCATGCAAATGAGTGACAAAGCAGTGTAAAGTTATATACAATATTTATTGGTCATAAATAGTATGTTGTGTTATGAATTTCGTTTTTCTTTCATCATTACTGCTTTGAGGTATTGGATCTAGTCTGAAGTTGGCAAGAACAAGGTTTGTGCGCCTTGGTGGTTGTTGGTTGTTTCCAGTCATACGAAATCCATCGTAGAGCATATCGAGACGTCATATACTACACAAGCCTGTCGTTCTCCATAATCCTCTTCATCATTATCAGAGGCATCGTCATGACGTGTAGTGGGTACCTTGCATGAGCTGTGCCGTGATGGCAGAAAGAAAATGTGTGGTCTGGAACGCGCTTGTACTTCATCATCATCCCTGTCATTCAGGGACGATGGTACACATGGTTTGACCCTGTGGAGCTTCGGCCCTAAATAAATTTTCTCGCAGCACACCAAGCGGCATAAAACTTCCGAAGTAGTAAACGCATCACGAAATCTGTAACGAGGCATCAGCAATTTCAGCACTTTCTGAAGTATTCACAGAATACAGCACTCGTAGATGTTGTAGTTGTGAAAGGCCTGGTTAGTCGTAACCATCCGGGGTTTTATTTGTACCCCAAGTGGGCTGCACCCGAGATGTTCCTGCATTTTGAACCCCTCACAGTGTTATAGAGGCTGCACCATGGAAGGAGCTGTCCCATTCACCCATTAAAAAATTCTGGCATCACTACTGTAGAGCCGCTTTCACAACTGGGAACCAAACCTATGACATCCTTCCCAGCCACAAAACGCAGCCTAAATCGATGCACTACCATGGGCATGAGCACGGTAGAAGGGGGCCAATTGACATACTCCACTAATCGTCTCAGGACGTGCCAAGCCCCATTACCTTTACTCTGTTAGTCTTTTCTCGTTGCTACAGTCGAATCTCATTATTTCGAATACGCTTAATTCGAACTTCTGGTTAATTCGAACTCTTGATGAGGTCCCGTCACAGCTATGTGTATTCTGATGGGCGAGAACGCCCGGTAATTTAAACGACCAAGCACTTCCGACGGTTAATTCGAACATACCGCGCTCCGAAAGTGCTCTCAGCACCCTGCCCAATCCCGCAGCGGCACTTGCGACACCTCAACGCTGCCCGCGAAGAAAAAGAAAAGGAAAGAAAAGGCTGCGGCGGAATGCTTGCTCTCTCTCAAATGCCAATCTGCGACGCGCCCATGCCAGGCTTCTCCCTTTTTCGTCCCTGCCACGTAAAGACCGTCGTCTTTCCAACGCGGAGAGTGAGAGGAAAAAAAAGAAAGCCGTCCCTGGGTTGAATGAATGTGTGGTTGAAGGAAAGGAAAAAGGCGCTATCTTCCGCAGCCCTTGCCCCTTGCGGGAGCACGGCTCTGCGGCTTTAGGAGGGGGGGGGGGGTCTACTACGTGCCGGTGCCACACTTCCCCCTTTTCCTTCCCTGCCACGTAACCCTTCTCCTTTCAAAACGACGCGAGCGAAGAGAGCGAAAAAAAAAAAAGAAAGCTGCTGTGGAGTCTTGGTTATCTCTCAAAAACCGATCTGCTTCTCTCCGCATGGAGACGCTCCTCTGTTCTCATCACGTGCTGGCCATGCTGCGGCTGCGTAGCAGAGCTCCGCTACGCAGCAGTCGTTGTTGTCGTCGTCTTTAGAAAGTGTCGGTGCTGGACATTTCCGCGTGCAACTTGTCTTGCCAGGACAATGCTGAAGCCGCGAAGTAGAAATGCTTTGCAAGCTGCGTGCGAAATTGATTGACTCGCTGCAAGGCAAACGTGTGCAGGCGCGCATCACCGATTACTTCAATTAATAACGAATGTCCTGTGATTTGTGAATAAATGTAAGTTTTCCTAAACTTCCTTCTCATGTGTTAGCTCAATGCACATGTGCAATTGCATGAAGAGCCCTCCACTTATTTACCTTTCATTAATTCCAATTTCTTTTAAATTGAATATATTTTCGGGCCCCTTTGAGTTTGAATTATCGAGATTCAACTGTATTATGGCCACGGTTATGGCAGTACAAATTTCCAATGGTAATGACAGCCAAGGACAGAAAAATTCGTTCCTGCACCTGTTTTTTGATCTACATTCTACTGTCTCTGGATTCAGACAGGGTGCGAGAGGCAGAGTGCTGTCTGAAACTTGCCGCCCTCCCCCCCCTACCTTATGGCAAACCCTGTGCACGCTATGCACATTGCTGAGAACAATAGATCACGGACAAGGGCTTTCAGCAAGCAAGCAAACAAGCCTATGTGTACTTGTACAGTGCACTGGAGAAATCTGCTCAAGTGTTGAAGTGGCCACCCATGCAATCCGTAGCGTGCCTTTGAACTGTAAACAATGTCCTTCCAATTTCACACATAACTGTTGCTATAGTCCACCACTATACCTCTCTGTGAAACGCGTCTCAGGTTGCACACGGCCATCACCGCAGCAGTATATGAACAGGACCCTCCGTGCTCACCTCCTTAACAGCCTTGCTCACTTCGGACGTCCTGGCTTTTTTGCTCCAAACCTCAGAGTTCTGTGAACAGGAAGAAAAGCGAGGCAGGCGGTAAAACAGGTGATACGAATAGGCAGGCAGCAGAACGGTAGGAGTGCCAGGCTGCGAAACGATGGCAAGCCAGCAAGTACGCAGCATCAAAAGGCCGAAGAATAGAGCTTATTCTTATGTGCCTCTCTGGACTACTTATATTCCAATGCTCCTCTAAAGAAAGGGGTAGAAAATTCAATCGTTGAGCTGAGACTAAGACAATTTCAACCATCACTGTTTCGTCATTAGCCAAAACATGAGCAATCAATATGGACAAATGTCAGCCGGTGCAATAAAGCGCTGGTAAGATACAAGTTGATGTGGTAATTGAAGTACTTAACTTACAAAGAAAAATAAGAACCATGCAACACACAGCCAAGAGCCACAGCTAAAAAGCCTCCAAATGAGACACAAATGCAAAATAAAATACACAGCATATAGAGAAGACTAATAGAACTTATTTCAAAATTTATATTATTTAGCAACTGGTGCAAATCAATATATTCCATGTGATTCCCCAAAACCAACAGCGTAACCTTTGTTCACATTACTTTGTATGTAAAAAAAAGAATTGCAAACGTTTAAACAGTTGGAATTAAAAAGCCGTGCTGTGTTATCTTCCCACTGTAGTTTGCAAACCAGCTACTGATTTTGACTTCTGTTCACTCTTGAAGTTGGGCGACAAGGCATGAGGTTTTTGATGACACTGAGCAGTTAGCAGTTGCATAATTTGCTTATGAAGTCATATTCACAAAAGAAGATGCAGGCAGCAAAGAGAATGCAAAACCACAAAAACAAATGCAACAGCGGAGGCCTGTGAAGAACCTCAACAAAAAGCGACAGGTCGTAACAGTGGCCGCCGTACCTCCTTCGTATCTCTGACAGCCGCGGGCGGGGCGGCCGGCTCACCGGGCGATTTCTCCGCCCATGTTTCTGCGGCACTGGCCGGTGGGAGGGCCTTTACCAGAGATACAGAAAAGGAGCAATAATGAAAACAGAACAGAACGGGGATGTGGCAAAGTAAGCATCAAGCAACACCCAGGCATAGGAAAGGGAGGGAGTGGGAACTAAGGAACGGTTGGGTGAACAAAAAGAAGAGGTCTAGCAGGATAAAGCTCAGGAATGTGCCGCCGCCTAATGGTATGCTCACATCAATTGCGTCATACGTATGCTTTAAAGGGAGACAAAAGAGAACTGTTAAGTTGAGCTAGATTGAAGAATTAGACTTCTGTAATAAGCAGTTGAGCCTTCCCAATGAGAACAGAGCGTTTGCAAATGAGAAAACAAGAAAATTTTGAAATCAAAGTGGTGTCTTCTATTGTGCTCTGTGGACACCTCCTTGAATGTTGCCAGATTCTATATTTTGATTACCTAATTACTGCTGTGGTTTGTGCTAATTGTGGCGTGCACTAAGTGTGCTACGACGCACTTTGATGACTTCGTGGTAATCTCGCACGACGATCATGACGATGCCATTGACATTTCAGCAAGCTACCAGCGAATCATCAAAACACACTGTCAAAAAAAAGATTAACGATAAAATACGGCCACAGCCTCTTGCAATCCACATGAGAAGTTACTGTAGAAAAGGTAGCCTATATCTTGCATTCCATGAAGTATGCACGAATAACAAGCATTAAAATTGCAACCCAACTAAGAGTCGGGGGTGTTACCACGTTGCGGAAATCGTCACAATCTTTTCTGGGCGACAAGCGATTTTTTCTGGTTTTCCAGAAACCTGCGATGAAATGGCAACGAATGGCCTTTTGCGACAACCATCGCGACAGCAAATCCTGTGGTCGTCGCTACAAAATTGCGAGCATGTGGCTATGCCTAAAAGTTTCGTATTTTCAGAAAACAACGGTCGTTTGGCATGAGCAGTTTTATGACCGTCGCTTGCTGTGTGCTTGTCACCTGCAATGCCTCTACACTGGCACCATTTGTGAACTCCGCTGTGGCGCACACTTAATAAAAAAAAAGGCAGGGGACGTGTTGTGCACAGATAGATAGAGCAATACAGCGTGTAAAGGTGGGGGGGGGGGGGGGGGCTGAGAAAGCGAGCCGAGGTCGGTTAGCATAATAATGAAAAGTGAAAGAGATCTAACGGGCAAGAAGACGCCAGGTGTTGGTTAGCTGGACTGCAGTGGATGAATGTAGGGGGTGCATTTATTACACGGGAGAAAAAAAAAATCCAGATTTTGACGACTGAAGTTGGGGCTGCGTTTACCATGCGAGTGCGTTCATTACATACACAAGTAAATGCAGTATATATTTGTACATGGACTTGAACTCAGATGACAGAGTGCTAATTTTCACTTAATTACTTCACCAAGAAAACTTGCCAACTAGCGCAACAGCAAGCTATGCGATATAGACGAAGGCTGCTCTACCACTGCACTGTCATTAAACATAAGCAATGGTGAACAAGCTGAGCTCGTCCTCGGCCATCTTTACTAGATACGTACAAACAAGCTGAGACCATGTCCAGCCCGTAAGAGGTCAAAGATGGCCAAGCTACAGGACAAAAGCTCAACTGCACAGCATGAATTCAATATTGGAAACATCAGAGCACACTGCACAGGACAGCTCTTCTATTTCTACTAAATTTTCACTCAGCAGTTGGGCATTATGAGCCAGCTAGCCCAGAAACGAATTCTCTTTAGGAGACAAAAATTGCACGTCTCAAATGACGTACTATAGAAGTGCCAGTGTACGTGCCATCATGTCCACCTACGGTTAATTATGATGGTCTTACCTCCTTGACCGGAACCTTGGCCTCCGCTGGCGACTTTTGGGGCCACACGTCAACCTGCGTGGCACAACTGGAATTTATACTATGGAACAAAATGGAAAAGATGTGCCACAAAATTGTTGAGCTCCTGCTCGCGAATAAGCATTGCCTTATAAGTTAACACACCCTACAACGCGGCCTTTTACTTCGGAATGCTCATTGACAAAATTTTGCATATGTTATCTACGGTAACTTCCCTCGCAAGGGTGTGTGCTTTGTCACGACTCACAAGCGCCAATGTGTGCAGACATTTGGTCAAGGCCTACGACGCATGTCACACCATGTACAAAATTCAGTTTTGAAATTTTACAAACCAAAACTTGAAATACAATTGTGAGGCATGCCACAATTGTATTTCAATTGTGGCATGCCTCAATTGCCCAGGCCTCACAGTTGCCTCAATTGCCCAGGCCTCAATTGCCCAGGCCTCAATTAGCCCAGGCCTCACAGTGGGCCTGGGCTAATTGTGGACACCTGGGGTTGTTATAACATTCACGTGAAAAATTTAAGTACACGGGTCCTTTTACATTTTGTCCGTGCCTCCTGTGACCATGTTAATGTGTAGTTTTGCGTGCCAACACCGATACGATTATGGGGCTTAGTTGAGGACTCAAAAACTTTTGACAATTTGGTGTTTTTTAACACACACTGCACAGGCCTTGAGCGTTACAGCTCCATTGAACTGCAACTGCCGCAGCCGGGACCTAATATACAACTTTCGAGTCAGCAGCTGAGCATCGTAACCGTTACATTACCATGGCCGGTGCTACCACCACGTTTAACAGAGCAATGTCGTAGCTGCTGATCTAATATGAGAGTCAGATTGTGAATGCATACAATAATTAAAAAAGACCATACCATTCTGCTTACGCGAGCCGAACGTGTCTATGAGGATAAAAAAAGTAGAGAAAAAAACAAAATTATCTGAAATGCACAACTTCAAAACAGCGTCACGGCTCTGCAATGTGAGCAAGCATCACCTTTTCTTTTCTTTCTAACGATTACCCCACTCGAACTTTGCCTGCCACTGCATTCTGGTTTGGTCAAGTTAAGCCACATAGTTCTGCAGAAATCTGATATTTGTCGAATGACAATGGGGAACAGCTGACTTGAAAACCATCTGTACATTGCACGACTGCTTTCAACCGTCTGCGAACTTGCCCTTCATACTAACGCTGAATAGCCGAGTTGTTCTTGGGACAATCCCAATAAAACGATAACACCAAAAGGAAACCACTGAGCACTGTGGCAGGATAGGAGTGGTGGCCGAATGAGGGCGTTGCCGAAATTTTCTAGTTGCTCGCGACTGTAGCTAGGTTGGCAATAAGTTTGGGAATCAAAAGACACGCCTGTTAAACTTTTGCCAAGCTGTAAAGGCTGAATACCACAGGCATTTTCCTGGCTTTAAAATGCAGTTTGAATTTTCAATAGCTTGTAAAGGTTGTCTACAATATTTACCTGCAAAATTAAGCACACCAGGCTCTATAAAGCTTAAAGTGTTTAATCAATGCGGGTAATCTTGACAAAAATGAAATATAGTGCCGATCACGAGAGATGCACGTGCATATTTTATTTGCCCTTTCCAAGCGTGAGAATTCCTATCAACATTTGTACGCAGTAAAAAAAAGAAAGAGAGAACCTCACACTGCAGACCGTTCATGCACAGCGAAGCCGATCAACAAGGAATATCCTGGTGTGGCAACAAAGCGCCAAAAACTGTTTTTGCTTAAGCCTGTCCTTGCAGTGAGCTAATATTTTAGTAACTTGCACAAACAAATCATTTCTTGACCCATAACGTTTCGTCAGTAATAACTCTAACGAGAATACACAAAAGCGCGTGCACATTCGTTTAATGTGTGTGTGCGTCGTGCCAGCACTTACTAAGAAAACAGTAAATATTCTTTCTGTACAGTTATAGTCGTGCATGCTAATCATGGCTTCCTTATTATTTTGTAATAAAACAAAACAGATGATTCACTAGGTAATGATACGACAGTCCCTTATACTTTATAGAACCAGTCCGTATCTGCCAATTTTAAGTGACAGTTACGCTGCATTGATGAGAACTAACAGACTGTAATGCCAGGGAAAGTATAGGGGATGTTATTAGAAGTAACTGTAATGTAAATGGACAAGAAAAAAAAGTGGACGAAAAAATAACTTGTCACCAGCAAGATTCGAACATGTGACCTTTAAATAGCACGTCTAATGCTCTACCACTGAGCTACGGTGGCCGTCATTCTCCCTTTACTTTATAGGGTACACATTTTCATTTAACCGAGAATGTCAGTCAGCGCCAGCTGTTACCATTGCGGCGGGTGTGGAGCACTTTTGCCTGTTTGGCATCCCATAGTACATAGCTCAGTGGTACAGCATCAGACGAATTATTCGAATTTCGCAGGTTCAGATCCTGCCGGTGGTAAGTTATCTCTTTGTCCACTTTTCTTACTTCTCATTTACATTACAGTTACTTCTAATAATGTCCCCTATACTTTACCTGGCATTACTGTCTGTTAGCTCTCATTAATGAAGTGTCTAACAAAAAAAAATGAGCCCTTAAAATTTCACTAACAATTTAGTGTCACTCATGACCTCTCCGCTGTTGAGCAATACACTGCAAAGCTCTTTCTCAAGAGCCAGAGATGTAAAAATGCGGTTTGCATGCTTGCAGCGCCCACCAGCTACGTGCTTACAAACACGCAGAAATGAAGAAATCGGTGCACAGTACTCTTGCTGCCCCCTTGCACAAAGTGGTGGCAACTCTAGCGATTTCAAGCAACACGCAGCGCATCGGCTGCCTCTCCTATTCCACCCCCGTGCCACTGAGTCACAGTAAAATCTATAACTCACACGAAATGAATACAGAAATGACAAGGAAGAGATATAAAGTATTTATTTATTTCTCTCTTTTCTTAGCAAGCTAGTAGGTTGAACAAGCTTTCTTCTATGCTTTTTCTTTTCATTGTCCCAAACTAACTCTGTTTCCAAGATAGCATACATGTGAGGGTGGCCATTGCCCTTTTTTGAATATCAAAAACTCAGCATCAAGTGAGAAGATTTATCACATACATGCTGCAAATGTGAAATTCAAAAACGTTGGCATTTACTTACGATGGGACCTGGACGATCCTATGGGAACAGAAATGTGGGAGACTAGATGGCATTTAGGACATGCCAAATTCTTCATACACTAGCGATTCCCACTTTCAGGGCACCGACAACACACGCTACGGAGCATGCGATACAAACGTAATGTTGGTGAATTTCCACTGCAATTAGTTTTTGTTTTTTGCAATGGGAGCATGACAATCGTAAATTGTCACATAAATGTAATTTGTAACTTTCTGGCTTCACTTATTGGTGATATGCTCTTGCATGTATATACTTACAGCTGGAGTAGGTCGTTCCTGTATGTTATAAAAGAAAGAAGCAAGTCAAGCACTTTTCAACAGCATGAACACTAAGGGCTGTACTAGTGATTACTGCTGGTGGAGGATTCGAAAGTGACATATTGTGAACTGTCGTACCTCTGCTCAAGTTTTTTATGGAGACATCGCCCTCAAAGAGCACCAAAGTCTGCATGTGAGCTCTTGCTAACACACATAACTGAACATCCGAAAACAGCGTCATGACAGGGCTCTACCCACTGGAACCCTTGAAATGTGAGCCTGCACATCACCTAGACATGCTGGCACGTTTTTGTGCGTGAAATTATTGCAAGGAAAGGATCGAGAACCTATATTGCAACCATGGTGTAAGAAAAATAATTGAGGTGTTGACACTTCACCCCACAGCGGGTCCAGATTGTGTTGGGCACTTTCTGTCCCTCTAGGCCCCAATGTCACGGTACCACCCAAGCAAATGCTGCCAGCATGTTTGCTATAGAATACATGCTGCGTATGTGGTAACCATAAAGGTATAGCGTAGATGATAATACAGGGTAAGAACCACTGTGTAAAAAAGATATTTTTCTTACACCGTGGAGGCAGTTGTGGTGTTTTTCAGTCGTCAAAAATGCAGCATGAATTGCTAGCTCTAGTTACTAGCGTGCACGACACTTTAGGAAAAAAAAATACGAAGATAAAAAAAATTGTGTCTGCCTCTTCGTGCCCAGTCGCTGCACCCCGCACGAAACTGTGGCCAGTGCATGCACTAAAGCCAAACATCTGAATGCGCTCACTGTTGCAGTGGGCAGAGAGTGTCAACACCTAAACTATTTTTCTTACACCATGATCGTAACAAAACACGATGGTTTGTGAATGTCAGCAGCTAGCATTGGAGCAGCTTTAACTACAGCGTTGAAGCACTAGAGATGAAACCTGCACTCAGCATGGCAACACTTGGCAGCTGCCAGCAAAACTAGAGCATTACTTGCATGGCTGACTGGTCTTGTCGTGAGGCGACTGCCACTGACAGAAGCGGGCCCTGGGCCCATTCTTCTGTACAGCAAAGAAACTTCGTTTGCTGCAGTGGTCCACAAATGGCAAGTAATGAGTTGCTGTTTACGTGGACCCCCCTTCAGAGAGAATCGATAAAGCGACGAAAGATTGGAGCCATTGCACTTGTCAACGTGGATGACCAGGACAGCTGAGGAACAAACTCCTGTTCGTGCTGTCGTCTGCATTCTTCATAAGCGTGCTTCTTTTCTGCTGTTACCACTGTGAGTGCTAGACCCACACTTGTCCCGCACGACCGCGTTAAAGCAGCACGTAGTACACTTGATTGACACGACAAAACACGTACAGACACATTACTCTTACACATAACGCACAGCATCTGGGATCACCTTCAACCAATCCATGATCTCAATTGATTATGTCACTTAGTGAAGCCATCGTGTGATGTCAGGATGACGTCGCAAGTTTTGGCATCTTATGACGTCCTAGTGAACTCACACGATGCACATGATGTCACCACTTCCACAAAGAAGGTTATGGGATCTGTCAGTGAACGCCCACCTCAAATTGAGAAGGTTTTCTATCAACATGTTCGCTATAAATAGAAGAAAAAAAAGCACTCGCCACAGATGCTGGTGCCAGCAAGTCGGGTGAGCATGGTCGAGATCCATTCTTGACGTCTTTCAAGGGAGTCTTATTCTCCTTTCGTGGTAACTGCAACTTCTTCAGGTCCAAGCGCTCGACTGTCACCCACTCGTCCAGACGCTTGTTGTCTGGGGACAAGAGCAACAGTCGTGAGCCACTCCAAACTAATATTCCTGTCAAACAAACAACCTTAACCATGGATAACAAAACTAAAGTCATTGTTGAACATGATACGCCATTAGCACAACAGGCCAAATAATGGACATATACAAACCACCGTCGATCGTTAGTTTGAGCTTGGCTTACTTTGTCTGGGATAACCATTGAAATGTGAATGCTCCAAAAGGTTTACATTGCATTTTTCCGTGCTCTGCATTTGAGCCAAATTCAATGTACCATCTTTGCTGCGCTATTACTGTTTTCCGCACTCCTATCTCTAACAAAAAAATCTGCGACCTCTCCTCCACCCTCACTGTTGAGGCATTCTGAAGAGAAGGAAGAAATTAGAAGCACCGTCTAGTTCAAATGATGAAGCAAACGTGTGGCTCTACTCACAATCAATGAAGTGAACGTAGTACAGGCACTGATTGTCGGGTAGCTCCTTGATGCTGAGGATCTCTGCAAGTGCTGGAAGTAGAAAGAACGAGCATAGGTCAGTGATAACGTGGCTGGTCAGCATCAATTCCCTGGTAGAGAGTAACCATGAAGCACAATTTTTTTCAATGACGACCACTGTTGTGCTTTTTCCCTGAATTTACCCGCCATGCTTATCGAGCAGGTATGTGTTACGCTGCTAAGCTGAAGAACATGGGCTAGTTTCCTGGGCTTCATTGCTGCATTTCTGTATACGATTTTCTGCAGCGGCACCTGGGTGCAGCCACGTTTAAGATAATCTGATCATAAATGGCCTTCTCCAGGCCAACGCTTTAAGCCAGAAAAGCGGCCGTTGCCATAGAAGCTGACTATGGCTGTATCACACAGGCTGGTTGCAGTGGAATGTAAGCAAGTCACAACCTTGTACAGCAAAACATAGTTGTGCATGTAATTGCCCGAAAATAGATGATGTTGAGACATTTGTGTTTTTTTTTTTGGTGGGTACTACACAGCAGAAATATGCAATATGTTTATTATACTTTGCATTTCTGGCATATGTCCGGCATAGGTAGCTGGAGTTAGAAGCCAACATAGCAGCAACGATGCAGATGCAACCACCTCCTTCGATCCAAACTGACCCTTGCTGATAAACAGAATTGGCTATCACTTTATATTATCTCAAACTGAGCACAAAGCACCAGGACAAAGTGTCTTTACTAATGGGATCATCAGGGTTTATTTAGCTATGCCATGCCTGCCAAGCCTTCTCTCCAAGAATTCGAGAAATATTCTTGGAAACACTGCCAAACGCCAATAAATACAGTGCTTTCAAAGTTTCAGAACACAAATATAAGGCAAATAAAAGTGCAGGTTTCAAACTTATGGGTCACAAAGTGCACGACAACCCGATAAACTCAAGGTGGAAGCAAACCACTTCCACAAGTGCCATCAAGTTGACTTTATTTTGGTACTGCTGTCTGCTTGCTTTTACTTGCCCAACGCGTGTGCACAGAAGACGCAGCAATGATGGAGACATAATAAGCAGCACTGTCAAAGGCCATGAAACAGGGAAGGCCACAGTACAGTGGCACCACCTAATTTTGATTGAACAAACTAGATGAATAAAATTGATTATAGGGGTGAAACGCAAGAACACCTGTGTACAGGGTCTGTCCCAAAAGCTCTCTGTACGTTTCCTAAAAGTTCTCGGTACGTTTTTTTTATATAATGCATTGATTCAATATCAGCTTGTAACTTTTTTATAACTTTTCTGGGTATTTTCCCCCTGCTTCGATTCAGCATCATGAAGTCACTTCATGCTTCATCCCATCACTGAAGGCACATTGAGTCATCAATGGGAACCATGTTCCCCTTGAGGGGAACGAGGTTTTTTTACATTGCTGCTACTTTTTCCATTACCAGAGTCCCATGCCGTGTTTCTTTCAAAGTTCTTTTGATGTTTAGGAGCAAGAAGACGTGCACTGGTGAAAGATAGGAGCTTTAAGTGCTGGTACATCCATTTTGGCCAGCTACTATGCGACAATGGGCTCAGTGTGGCTTGGTGCGTTGTCATGGTGCAAGGTTCAATTGCCTCGAATTTCTTTTTGAATGCAATGATGAAGATGTGTGGTGTTTTATAGAGCAAGGGCTATTTGATGGCCAAGGAGCATCAAGTCAGGCGACAAGAGATGCGAACAATGATCATGACAGGTGGCTGTATAAGGGCCTTAAAATTCCTTGAGCTAATGTGGGTAAAAACATAGAAGTATTAAAATCATGAGTGACTTGAAATACGTCTAGTGAGAGTGAATGGTGAAAAGTTGTGATAATAAAACTATGGTGTGGATTTGGCACTGTTTTGAGCCCTCAAAAAAAAACTCCTTGTTGACTGTACCTGTGGCATAAATTCACTATGAGCCGCAGATTTTCTGTTAAAAGACACAATAAGCATTATTTTGATTTGCAATTTGTTCGTTCTTTCTTTTTTCAGGACTTTCTGGATTGCCACTCGCTGCTCTGACGATTTTTCACATTTATTTATAAGTAACTAACAGGTCCATAGACTCATTGCAGTAAAAGGGGAGGTATTGTAACAGGGGGGAGGGGGTAATGCAGGAAAATGCTCAAAGGAACCATGACACCAAATTTTCGACCATGATTTGTGTAGTGTGGATAAATCTTTCATCACCCACAAATAAGCTGACAATATTTAGGCGCATTTAGATGAGCCCACAATTCATTATTTAATATATTTTCAAACACGCAAGCGGCCTGAGAGGCAGGCAACACTGGTGCACTCGCAAGTCGTGACATGGAACCTACTGCGTTCTAGCATTGCGTCTACCATGTCAAATGATTTGTTTTATTCTCTGTTAGAATGAGTGTGTTGTATTTTTCATTGATATAGGTATTGGTGTAGCGGATTGTGATTAAGATGACTTTGATTATTGGTTTGGCTGACAATCTTTCTTTGTATTCTACTTTATGTAAACGCTCCCCCACTGTAATGCCAATTGGTGCTGTGGGTAGTAATATAAAAAAATAACAAACAGCTGGTCGTGTGAGCATCTGCGTTCGGCAAACAATATCGTTCCATTGTCAGTTGCACGCGAAATCAAGATATTTGAGATTTCTTCTGCTTGGCACTGAAAGTAAACAACTTGCAGCGAGTAAAACTGAGGTAGAATATGCACATGGCGTTACAGCTGCCTTGGCAAAATGACAATCCCCAGCGGTGGACAGAATTTAGAGCTAGAAACTTCTAGGGCCTGTTTTGCACTGAAATGTTCTTTTACAACTCATATTTCATACCTGTATAGGTATACAGACTCTCTACTTCTAGTTTTTGCTGAAAACTACGAATTGTTTGGCGACAACATGATAGCCCCTTTAAGTGCACAGTAATTTGAAAGACAGATATAAATGCATAAAAGAGTGGGAACAAAAAACAAATGTTACATCGATGTATGCAGGAACATAGTGAACATTATACTAGATGATGTCCAACATAGAGAGAAAGAAAAACAAAAGACTGTGACAGCTCACTACACTGTAAAATATGGAACATTAAAATTTGAACAATACAATTACAGAACGAGCGTGGCAACTTGGCCATTGCAAACTACCTTATTTAACATTAAATTTAACACAAATATCAATTATTTTAAATCAAACTCAAAATCCAAGCGTCGTCCCCTGTCATCACTCTGTCCGAAAATTCTAGGTCCATTTTCATTGCATCCGTGAAATTTCTGACACCTCAACAAAGGCTTTTTCTTTATTTCACCCATGAGGACTTTTGGCACCACTTTCGTACAGACTTTCCTCATTCGAGGACTCTCCAGTAAAGATTAATGAGTGTTTCGGGTAATGAGTGTTTCGGGCTACACTCCTCTGCAATCATGCGGACACTTCATCGTTGTTCCTTGTCAAAAAATTGATGCACTTTTTACACCAAGCAGCCTGCGATATCAACAGCTGCCCTGAGCAGTGATGGACTCCCAACAATCTTAGAACCTCTTACGCCATGTGAAAGTTTGGCTTAGTTTTGTCTCATCACTATTGTGGGCTTTCTGAAGCATTTCGAGCACCTCTGCCTCATTTACACCCAGTTTCACACTAAACTTTATTGCATAATGTTGCTTCATGAACTGCTCCCCCCCCCCCCCACTTTTTCTTTAATGAGGGTGCAGTAGATACCACAACACAGTGCACGACATGCCTAAACGAATGTGCGCAGGCAACTGAGACCAGGCTGATTTTGAAACTTACATTCTCCACTAATATCTTTGCCTGAAGCATCGTCAGGCAGCCCACTACAAAAAAGTAAGTATTGAGACAGTCCCTGTATTTAGGTTTATGCGCACATTAAGCCCTTAACCATGGATGAGAAGAGCTCACATTTGTCAAACTGTGCCCAACCCATTTGGGATGAGTCTGGTTCACTCCCTAGAGATAATATCTCCTCATATGCATTTCGAATGAGACTCGCTTGTTTCCGAACTAGTTCGTATGTCACTTTACAGATGGCAGCACTAGCTCGGGAATTTCAGCTTTATATGTGCTTAGGAAATGTTGTTCAGTGAAGGCAACACGTGTGTTGCTTGTGCATTATTGAAGAGAACAAGCCTTTGGTCATCGTGCAGGTCCTCAACAGCTAATTACAAAAACACCGGAGTTTACTTTGATGACTTCACGTGTTATATTCACTAATTTCTCGACAAAGACACTATTTCACAAAACATGAAACACTAACAGGCCATGGGGCAATAAAGCTTATTAGGCTAATTTGACTTGATATACCACTCAATTTTTATTGTCAATCAAAACATGTTTTTTTAAGAGCAAAACATTCAATACAAAAAAAAGAGAAATTTTCAAACAGGAGAACGTTCAATGAAAAAAAGTGTTAAGGGGCTCCCCATTACAGCATTCCTCACAATCATGTTTTTGGCATGTGACACAACATAAATTTCACTGTAGTTATTTTTTTGGCTTTAAAACTACGTGCTACACAGCTCTAACCATTTCAAACGACAGAATACATTAGATAGATAGATGTGACGCTTAACGTCCTAGCACCTTCATATGATTATGAGACACGCCGTAGTGGAGGGCTCCGCAAACTTTGACCACCTGGTGTTCTTTAACGTGCACCGAGATCTGAGCACACGGGCCTACAATAAAGAATACATTTGCGGTCTTACGAATCAAAACCATATTATGCTATATGCTGGATAAACTGTCGCTATATCTAAGCACATGAATGTTTTCGCAATCTTCGCCAATCTGAACGAGGCCACCGTGTGCCGAACCCACGCCCCTTTGCTCAGCAGAGCTACACCATAAGTCGTTAAGCTGCCACGGCTGCAATCTGGACACGAGGCCGGTCCAAATGACCCGCCGGACGACTTTGAGCGGCTCATGCAGTGTTATCATACTTATTACGGTGGGATAAAAGTGATCGCCGCAAAAGCTTCCGACGAGCGCCCGGTATTCGCGGCACACGCAGCGTCGTCTGCTACATCCGCACGAAATCTAGCAGACGACACGTGCTGCGTTGCAGCGCCGCCTTTTATCTCAAACTTCACGAAAAGAACAACTGCTTACTTTATACTGCCAAATGCGGCATTTCAAAACGGCAACTAGTGCCATAAAAAACCCCGTAAGGTGTCAAGTCCACATGAGACACCAGAAAGTACCGCTTCGTTTTTGGACGTTGATGAAGTACTTTATTCGGACAAGATGTAAACCACGGGCTTCGTGTTTCAACGAACTGTTGCAGATCAGTCAAAAAGCGTCCTTTAATAGTCACAGGTTGGAAACGTCATTCATACTTACGCCAGTCATTACTGTTGCGCATACGAACTGGCATCCGGCATCCCTCAGTGACTTGGGGCTGAAGGGCAAGCAAAACGAATGCGCAATCAGTAAGGGAACTCTTCTACTATCGAATACGCCAGAGGTATATCGACTCTAGACGCTTGTCACGGGGCGCGAAAGCAAAACAAGCGGCTCGGCGAGTACGCTCAGTGCACGTGCGGGAGATGCAAATGTCAACAAAATCGCTAGCGCCCCTACGCGGCGCTGGCAAAACCAAAATGGCCGACTTCGCTCAGCCAAACCCAGAGCTAAATAAGCTCGCGCTAAATCGGTGGCGCGATTTTCAGACAAGTGTAGCACGTTTTCAGAACCCTTGGAGATTTATGAACGCATTAAAAATAAACGCGAGGAGGTAGAAGCCCGTTTTACCGTTGATTCGTTGGAGTTTTCATGATCGGCTGTGTCTTCGGTCATGGTGCGTCACAAACGAATGCCGAATAGCGCTCTGATTGGCCCACGAAGCAAATTTTGATACGCGAATCGAAAACAACCTGGCATTGCAAAGTGCGCAATATTATGTCCAATATATTTTGACTGCAATATATTATTTGTTATGTGTGACACGTATTACGCTATTTTTTGAAACGCTTTTTGTGTGACGTAACGTGCGCATTGGTGTCGTCATTATGACGCTAATATCACTACAGCGATGAGTCACTATTAAAACTTTTCCGAGCCGCGTTCTCAAGCTTAAAACCAGCACAGCAGCTCAACTCTTAAAATATCATTAGCAGAACATGGTGCAAACCATTACATCCAGTGACAAAATTTGAGAAATATGCTTCCTCAACAATAAATCTAAAACATGACGTCAGCGTGACGTAAAACTTATTTACTTGTTTGGTAACATTTATTTGCACTTCAAGTGCAAAAAATTAAACTACTAATAAATACTGTTAGCGCTGTTTGCGTTATTTAAAAAAAACGTCGCCTTGTACGTTGTTTTATTGACGTTTTGGATGACGTAATGAATCAACATGGCAACTTACATCGCTAAACAAGTCGTGCCATTGTAGTCGTACACGCCGTGCGTTGTTTAGCCCCCCACAGACCAAAGAGTCTCCCAAAATTCCGCAGACAAAGATGACGGAGTCGCCGACAGAGCTGTTCGCCTCGGACCCGGACTTCTGCCAGCGCTGCGGCTCCGTGCTGCCTTTGCCCAGCCACGAGGACTACGTGGAGTGCAAGCTGTGCGGCGCCAGGATCGACGTGCGCAACTTCCACGGCCTGGAGACCTTCTCGCGCGTGGTGTTCAACGACCGCAAGGCGGCCCTCAAGAAGGCGGCGCCAACGTCGACGGCCAAGCCCGCCGGACCGCTGGTGGACCGCAAGTGTTCCAGATGCGGCCACGAAGGGATGACGTACGCCACGCTGCAGACCAGGTCGGCCGACGAAGGCCAGACGATATTCTACTCGTGTCCCGAGTGCCTCTTCCAGGAGACCGAGAACTCGTAGAAGTGTCACGTGTGTGTCAAGACGAAGTGCGTGTTTACCCACGTGCGGTGGTTTGTGAATCTTGCGGGTCGTCTTCGCCAAGATCGACACTGTCGCACTGGCGGGCAAACCGTGCAAAGAACGGAGAAACGGCTCTATAGCTGTGTTAAATTAAAGGTCTAATGTAATTATTCTACATTTGTCTGGTCTGACGAATACAACTGCCTGGTCTGTTCGTTTTGCCGACATGTTAGCTGTCAAGTCCATGTGTTGCCTCCTCCAAATTTTTTATTTTAATATTTTTATTAAGCATTCTCGAAGTTACCGTCGAAAATTTGCAATACGCAGTCTTCGCCAATCCCACTGAGTAGGTTTGTGCCAGAGTCTTGAAAATACAAACATAAATATACATGCAGCAAGACGAATACAAGAATGGTTTTGTTAGTTCCTGGGAGAATGGCTCAACTCTTCTCTTGTGGCTCGTATCCGCTGTGGGGGATTTGCCAAGAATTGAGTGGTCTTATAAAATATCGTGGAGATTAAGAGTAATAGAGGTTAGAGATGTGTGGCACTTTGCGGTAAAAAAAAAACTATGAAGATGAGAAATAAATTTACTAGCGCAAAAAGACTGCACACTTACAGGGGCTCTCCCAACACTTTTGAAGCACTCAATTTTAAGTATGTTTTGCATATTGTCATGGCTGGGGATAATTTTAGTATGCCCTGATATCAAACGATTTAGTATATTAACCATGCAATGAAATCGATGCATTGCTGCCGACTGCATCAGCACGTAGTGGTGCTCGCCAAAACTATTTCTGGCCGAAATGACGCATGGTACGGGCCTGTGATTGGGCACATGTAGGGGTAGAAGCGATCATGGCAAGGGACCAAAACTGAGGTTATTAATGTGTATTCTGTGCTTTTTCATGTTACCCAAGACAGACGTGGTCGCATCAAAACGATCACTGCGGCTACAAAGCAGTGTTGAAAAATTCAAAGAAGGCCCCGACACCAACTCTCAAATGAAATTTCACCAGATTTCACCAACCCTTCAAAACGGCAATACAGTTATAGTGGTTAATGGTGGTTATAAAGTCATTTTTGCTTTCCTTTGATATTTTGCCTTTTTAAAGCTTTTTCTCAGAGAAAATATGTTTTTTTAATGCAGAGGAGTGCTTTATTATTTCTACAAAGATCACTTTCTTT
Source organism: Rhipicephalus annulatus (assembly GCA_013436015.1). NCBI lineage: Eukaryota > Metazoa > Arthropoda > Arachnida > Ixodida > Ixodidae > Rhipicephalus > Rhipicephalus annulatus. Next base: position 762,070 of record WOVY01010379.1, on the reverse strand, counting down.
TTTCTCTGGCAGTAGTGTGACTGTTAAAGTGTTTGATAGAGAATGCATGCTAGCAACGCGACAAGTTATTCATCATAGTACAGGTGGTACACTGTTTTAGGATTCCCTCTTTTTTTCGAATGTGCATGTGTAGTAACGGCTAATGTGTTCTCCACAGTCGCGCTACATCTTTTGATCTTGGAGACAGTGCTCTAACCTTTGGCAATAATTTGGTGAGGTATTTTAGTCCTTCAGCATGCGACAAAAGGAGATTTGGCTATCGGTCCTCTTAAGTAAATGCTTAGCCATTGTTTTATCATGCCTGCAGGTAAACATATAATTGAGCAGTAATTTTTTTCGAAAATCAAATAACCTACATATTACGGCGACTTGGTTGTAACGGGGATTATTGGCCGTGAACTCGAGAACGAACAAGCGCAACGGACCCGAAGATAAAGTGCACGTTCAAAGACAATGATGATTGTCAGCCAGAACAAGTGATGATGATTGACTGATGTCCAGATGAGGATGAAGCACATGATAGGTGCCTACACTAATTCCCCTCGCGTGGAAGCGGCCAGCCTGGCCGCTGCGGGCGGGTAGTCAAGGTGATGAGAAACGTCGTGTGAAAAGCTTCATGCGGGAAACGTGTGCAATGTCGGTGCTGCGGTAATGGCGGTCAGTTGGCACGACAAGAAGCATCACACGATAGTTGACAGGTGAAGTCTGCTCTAAAGATACATATGGGCCGATGAATCGAAGCTAGAACTTGTCGCACAGACCAGGTGTGCGAATTGGTGTCAATAGCAGCACCTCGTCACCCGGTCGGAATGATACCACACGATGAGAGGTGTGGTAGACGACGGCTTTCCTTGCTTTTTGCGTAGCTTCCGTTTTCATATGAGCACGCTAGTAGCACTGAGAAAGGTGAGAAGCATATTCTTCGCAAAAAGACGGTGATGGAGGGACATTGCTGGTGAAGAAAAAAACGTCGATAAAGAAAGTAGGTGAACATATGTGGACAAGATAAAACGGTGAGTAGCCGGTTGTGCGCTGAACAGCAGTGTAGTAGGCGAAAGTGAGGAACGGTAGAAGTTTTTCCCAGTTTCTGTGATCTGGTTGAATGTACACGGCGATCATGTCGGCAAGGGTTCAATGAGATCTCTCGATCAGACCGTTTGTTTCAGGATGGTAGCTAGACGCCGCCTTGTGTATAGTACCAGAAACGCGAAGGACTTCACCTAAAAGCTGCGATATATTTGATGGCAAGAACCTAAAATGCAAATTTCACCGCGAATTTGGACACACACTAAGTCTACAAAGAAAACACACCCATGAGGTCATTATGGCTACCCGTTTGTTGGCCAATACCCCAGCAAAGGTGTGTGTCTCTGTTCAAGGTTCCACTTTACTCTACCCTTGCTGCATGCCGTATGTGTGTTTGTTTGCCTCAATTTCTTCTACTTGCTTGTTCACTTTATTACTTTTTGTTGTCACTATAGATCGACCTACCATATTGCGCACATCTGTATATGAAAATGGCGTTTCTGAAGCATCACCTGACCTGGTGCCGAAGGAATTGGCATACTCGGCAACGTTCGGCTGGTACGGCACATTCTTCGTTGGAACCTTTTGTGTGTCCTACCGCAGCAATTAGCTCCAAAAGGCGCCATGCATTAGTTACAAGTACCCTTTACGGTCCCAAAACTGCTACTTTACTGTACCATGTTCTTATGCTTGCTTCGCAGAAGACCCCACCATGGCTATTGGAAAAAACTCGCAGTTCAGGCTCAGGGCAGAAACAACGAATGTGACAGCTACTTATCGGGTTGTTATACAAAGTAAGGCTAGGAGGTTGAGAAACCGTACGAAATGTAGTGAACATGGTTCATTGGGCTAGACTTCACAAGAATGCAGTTACCGCAATATCTAAACAGGTGGTGTGAATAGTTAATTATGTGACATCCGACAGAAGGCGAAGTCCAATTCAGCATAGAGAAACCCGACAAGCCACTGGTTTTCACGTCGAATGACATTAACTTTGAAGTCTCCAGTGAATATCACCAGCATATCCTGCACGGAAGTTGTGCAGCAAGACGTTTACGACAGCAGTCCACAAAGTTCATTGTTGCGTCAACAAAGCCGTACGATGTTTTAACGGCGCATGCGTCACCACAACTCATCTGGGGCAGCGAGTTGAGTTTGTCGGTCTAAAGTGAAAGTGATGGTGTGCATTTTGATGGGATCTGAATGATGGGGCCCCTCCACTGATCAAGTCAATGGGCACGGAAAGGCAGCCATTGGGCACAGAAGAGCATGTATGGCTTGTCCAAAGGAAAAGTGCATGTTTTGTTCAAGAATGTTTATATCAAGCTCATGGCCAGTGGCAAAAGGTGAATGTACATAGCTCGCTGTTATCTATCGCCCATATAGCTTTCGTACGACGAGATGATGTGTGTATGAAAGCGTGTATTTCTGCCGAAATAAGTTCAAAGTTGTATCTTAGCTGAAGCAGTGGCAGAGGTCACTCCAGATTGCCTGGTATTTCACCCTATGTCACCTCTGCGGACTCGTAGTTGTGTGCTATCACCTCATGAGAGAACAAATGACAACCAAACCTGTGAGGCCGCGATTGGCTGCAGAACGGCAAAGTCTGTACTAGAGTAGAACCTCCAGGCATTGTACAGATAACACAAGAAAACAAAAGCAAATACCTTTATTATTGCAATCACATCTTTCACACATTCATTATGTTAAAAAGTGAAGCCAGTAAGCAGCTAACACTTGTCCCACCTTTGTTGCACCAAGTGAGATATGTATTTCGATTTTGTGCATGTGGCTTCTGTTAACAGCAATGATCAGCCAGTATAAAAGAAAAAGAAAAACGGGAAACAGCAATATATTATGTGGTCAACGCTAAACAAACTTTCTCTGACATATATATTTCAATAGAGAAATACTAAGTGCAAACAAAGGTACCAAAATTCAAGACTGCATGTTAGAAAACACAAACCTCGAAAACTACCATTTGGGTTTTCTTGTAGCATGTAAACTTGTACAATGAGTTTTCAAATGTAAAAGCAACTGTGGAAGACTGCATATGGCCCTAAAGTGTAAATTTTGAAACTTAACACACATTTTAAGTATGACGAATTTTAAAATTTTCTCAGGCTTGTATTAGGGAAAGCAATATTCACTTACAGATGACAGTGCTCAGAATTACCTTACAAGTGCTAAAAATAATCCAGTTACTGCTAATTGAAGATGTAGTCATATCGGACGTCTTCCAGCAAAAAGATGTTTTTGAACAAAAACAACGATGACTGCGAGAAGGTTTAAAGGGCCCGTAAATCATCCGGAGGTCGAAATTCAGTTGTGGTGAAGAAATTGCGCGAGTCCACGACAAACACAGAGCCGTGAGAATTTTATGAAACAGAGCCGTAATAGCAGAGTTAGACGTGTTTGATGATCAAAAGCACCACGATTCCTTCTTTCGCTCTTTCCTGCTCTACCCCCCATGGTATCCTCTCCCAAAGCAGCTTTGCCCTCTCGCCGAGTGCCTTTCCCAATGTCGCGTAGCATATCTCATCGCTGACGCGCTGCTTGAAACATTATCTACTTCCGATTGCCCAGACTCCTTCAACCCGGCGCTTGTTGGCGAACCGCGCCTGCCGTGCCGGCCCGTGCTTATACGAATTGTGCCAGTATGCATTGCATCCATGCCTTCAAAGGGCGACCACCACTATGGACTCGTACGCACGACGAACAAGAAGCAGCGTGGACAGCTGCTTGCAGGCTAACCGGAAGTCGTAGGCTCTTGCTCGACCAATCACAGCACATTTGTGGCTAGCATGGATATTTGAACGGCGCTTCAGAGATATTCGTACGGCACGTCGCGCGGAAGCCTGAAAGGCCCGGAAAGAAGGAGACATTGTTTCTTAGAATTTGTGGCTTGCTGGTGACTTAAAGCGCTGCCAAGTGTAGAATTGTTGATCGCGACAGCGTTCCGCACACGATTCACGCGTGCAGAATGTCTGAAAAAAATATTGGAGGTGGTGTATAGGCCCTTCAAGAGGTTACATGCAAATATAGTTTCAGTCAAGGCTATCTGGGACACTGCAGCTTTGCACTACAAGGTTTTTATAAATCTATAACCTATCACAGAATACCATGATATTTCCAGCATGAATGGCAGCACGGCTTGTTAGTTATTGTAAATTGTAATAATCATGTAGCATCCTCTCTGGTTAAAGCGTGCACCATCGAACCAGACGAATATGTTTTCAGTAAACCGATGTTTCTTGAAGTTCAACACAATTATGGACATGCTAAACGTCCCTCTCATTGCTGAAAACACTCAATCTGCCCGCTTTGGTACTTCATGTAAAAAAGAGAAGACGCACTGAAGTTACTGCAAATTTCTAGAGAAACTCTATGCCAGCTACACATCGAAATGTGCTCACTGTACAGCGCCACATACTAGATTGAAAAGTAAACGTTGAAAAGGTGACGTACCTCCATCAAACATGAACACATCGATTCACTGTATACATAATGGGCATTAAAAAGCATTTCAGAACACTTTATCGTACACTTCACAATAAATCGCTCCGGTTCCCTCAATCGCAAGGTGGAGTGAGCACTCCAAATCTAGAATTAAAGCACAAGACATTGACATTCAGAAGGCTTGGCAATAGAGTCATGACATAAAAGGTAACATTGGAGCATGGAAGTAGTAACATGCACAAATGATGGAGAGAAAGAATGACTTAGAAAAGAAAACACACGTGGTTACTTATGCAAACACCTAGGCACAGTAAAGTCACTCTTACACGATCAACATGTAGAATCACACATCTAAACTTTCATCGTGGAGAAAGGCAGCAACTATATGATAAGCATCCAAGGAGTCACAGTGGTGCACAGCAGAAAATATAATGTATTCAATGTGCATTTATTGCTGAGGTAACAGTGCAATGAGTTACATCCTGAGAGAAAGTCGCATGCATCCAGCGACAGGCAACTCTGCGCATCACTCCAGAAATGTCAATGGTAGTGCTGTATCGAAGTATCGCATTTCATCACTTGTAACCTGCACCTGCATGCACCTGCATGTAACCTACAACTCCAACTATATGAATTGTGAAAAAATATCTCACGAAATACATTCCCACTGTGCACATTTGAATGTCGTCATAAAGACGACCCCACACTCAATGCCTGAACATTGCAAGAACTTTGTTCGAGCTCAGTTTCAATCACCAGTGTCACTCCTCCGGCCTCGACGATTGCCGGTTTCGGTCATTGCTGTCACTGCTGCCTATCTTGGATCCCAAAAAATACGCAAGAAGCCTTCAAGAGAATGACTGTAGACCTGTTACTGCAATTTTACTAAGTGTAACATAATGGGAACTGTCAAATTTTGCCATATTATTGATCTAGAGCAGCGCAGGGAGCTTCTACGGTTCTTTGATTGGATTGGCTTATTCAAATTGCCACTGTAATGAAAATTGAGAAAAATGGCAGAATCTTGAAAGAGCCTAGAACAGTGTCCTGTGTTTCAGCGCATTTCTCGTATTAGATATAGCGTCTACTCAGCGGGCAACAACATTAGCAAACAAAAAAAGAAAGAAAATTCTGGGGGTTTTCAGTTGCCAAACCAAGATCTAAAAATAAGGCACACCACAACTATACGTACCTAGCACCTGATACATAATTTGCAGAAAATTGTGTATTTTGGCCGCAATAATTGAATTTTGGATGCAGTTGTGGTGATTTAATCATGTGACATTGGGCTTTAAGGCAGAACGCAATAGCCACTATGCTATCACGGCTGTTACTGCACAGAAGAATGATTAGGAACGATATGTCAAGACTGCATGACCTTTTGGCTGCAACATGGCAACAAAGCGTTAATATATGAGCAACGAAAGCAACATTTTTAAACATCGGTGCGGCACTTAGGAAGAAAACTTAAAAGAACACCATCTTTGGCATCATTTAGATCAATTAGCAACAATGGCACACTAGTGAAAAATAACTGCAAAGTTTGCCAGCTTGCACCAGTGCAATGTTGACACTGTTGCGATCAATACTGCCAGTGTGAGCAATGGCGAGCATTGTGATAGCAATGTCGTTGAATAGCAGTTCATAGTCCTCAAACATCTTTCTCCACGAGGCACCGTTTTGATCACCACAACTGGATGCCAGTGCTGCGAAGGTACTCAAACATAATCATAATTACGCTTCCTGAAAAATCCAAAGCCACTTTTATTTCATGCTTTCAGCATCTTATTAAAGGCAACAACAAACTGCAGGGTTCTTGTTTCAAGCGAACAATTATTTCACAGATATTGGAGAAGCGTTTATGGAAGTTGCAACAAGCAGTTAATGTAGAGGCACATTCAAAAGGACAGGTGGTTAGGCACAGCACTTCTACACCAAACAGAATCTACATTCTTGTTGGACACAGTGCGAGTTTGCAGTGACCGTGCCTGAAGAAAGAGTACACTGTACAGGAGACGACTTGCCATTAATCGTGTCGGATGGACTCTGGAACACTAAGCTTGTACATATCTTCAATGCGCAAGCCTACACACCAGCTAAGGCAGCTTGGCATGTAAACCGTGCAGGATGTTCAGTATTCTGCTGGTACAGTACTACAACAGCGGTCTCCTGTGTCTTGTGACTGGATGTATCTTTTGAGTAGGCGGTTCCTCAGAACCACAGCGTTGCCAATTGACATCCTAGAACACGCTGTTCAAGTATGATGGAGTGACTGAAATGAAAAACTACAATCGCAGAAGTTTTCTTTAAAATGCAAGACGCACAACAACACAGTCCGCAGCTGTACACGTGGAGGACATAGTGGAAGTACTGCGAAACCTGCTTTGACTGTGCCCGTTACTGCTTCTTGAGAAATGCCGAAGGTGATGCTCATTCTTCTTCGCTTGAGCTCGAACTACTGCTGCTGCTCCACCCTTTCCAGCCATGCTTGTGCTTATGCTTGAACATCTTCTTGGGTTTGAGCTATAATTCGATCACCAGAAAAAGAAAAAAAAAACTCATTTAAAGGAAAACTAAGGGTAACTATTTAGTCTACGCTTATTGTTGTAATAACAGTCCCGAAACTTTGTAGTGTTACTTTTGTGCCATGGAAGGGCCTATTTTGAAATAAAATCACGTTTTAGTAATCCGCATCAAGTTATCGCACTTCAAATTACCCGCCTCAAGAAGCAGACCGACCAGGCCGACTCGCATCACTGTTGCCGTGCTCAACGTTGCCCGGCTTTACTGTGCTACTAGCTGCAAATCGAAAGCAGTGAGAGTCACAGCAGCAACACTGGCCATTGATCAATTTCCCGCCATTGGCTCCGAGATAGCAGACATTTTTTGGTTCAACTGCGCCCCGCTAGATGGCACCATCTGTCCAGTGTAACTACGTGAAAACTTAATTTTTGAACCACTCGTGCCATTCTCCATAGTAACGTTTGGCAGTTATTTTTTTTCATGAAACAAACAGAAATGAACAAGCAGCATTTCATTGCGTCTCTCGATGCACGGAAGGTTCTTTATTTAGTGCAACTAGATCGATTACTAGTGATTAATTGTAGGCGGTCGGTCTGATGCCATCGGGATCATTCTGAAAATATCCTACTGCGGCGCATGTGTTCTTGGGCTTTTACCTTATTTCTCGATAAGTAGGGCACTGTTGTTGATAATATTGTCGTTTTAGATGTTGTCATACATTGAGCTACATTGAGCTCTGACGTAAATTGTTATTTGGATTGAGTGTCCCTTTAACAACAGCGCTATGCACAGTGAAATGTCGTCACCTTGAAACATTATGTGCATGCAAACTAGATGCACAGCAATCTCCTACGAAAATGCTATCCGTGTTTTCAAATACAGGGTGGTTCGTCATGAGACATGTCATTGCTGGTAGGCTTAGGTGGACAGTAAATTTTAGGTTCGAAGTGAATAGTGATTTAGTCAAACTATTTTGAAATGAATTTGAATAGTACATATATCATATATTAAAAAAAACTTAGCACATCTGTCACAATACAACTAACCTGAACAGTACTTTTTTTTCAATTGAAACAAAACATGCACAAATGTCATTCTTTTTGGCTCAAAGACTGTGCAACCAACTTTAAATAGTATCACAATTTGACTTTCGATAGAGCGCAAGCGATAACCTAAGAAGTATATTACGTTTTAACATTTACTCAGAGCACATAAGCCATTATAATAGGCTTATAAATATATGCGAAAGTATTATGTTCATTTAACCTTGAAGTGGGGCTTTGTGGCAATGCACATTTCCCTAATGTAGATGTCTCTAGGGCACAGCACCCCTCCGCTGCACTGAAACCATCTTTACAGTTGTGTTACATTTGACATGTTTCTTTATTTAAAATACTTTGAAAAACTTAAATTTGAATCGAAGTAAATTTGAATACTGCATTGTTTATTCAAATATCTGAAGTGCTCAAATATTCTGACAAGCCTAATTATCGGTAATAGCCATGAGGTTTTGCATGGAAATCAATCTGTAATTAACAAGAAGTACAAATCCCAATAAATTTATAGACTTTTTTCTCAGCAATCTCCCTAATTGACAAAATTTAAGCCCACACACTGGTTTTATTATAAAAAATGAACGCACAATAGCAGCTAAAAGCAGCAATAGAACAAGTGGCTTCGATGTCAGCAGTGAAGTCATTAGCTTTTAGCAGTGATCAATGACAATTATGAACAGGTCTCATTAATAGCAAGACAACCATACAAGCCAGGAATGCACTCTTAGTGAGGTCAACACTTTGTTGCATGAATTAGTACCGCAGATTACATTAAGTTCTCATGGTACATGCCTTCTTCGCCAAAGCTGCACCGGCAAGCGCCGTAGCACCGACGGCCAGTCCTGTTCCAAGGGTGCCAGCACCGATGGGAAGTGGCATGCTGGACTTGGGCTTGTGTCCGTGAGACTGCGTACGCAAGAGAACGAGAAATGTGGATACATAGAAAACGCAGAAGCCTGTGCTTTCACACAGTCCTGTTGAAAAATAGTTGAGTGTGTGACTCACTAACTTTTTTTAATTACACAGTTGAACCCCATAATAAGAGATACACACCAGGGAGCAATTCCTGTCTTTTATATGAGGTGCCTTTTATAAGTAGATTATGTTTGCATTTTCTTATCAAACCCGATTTCTATGTAGGCCCACTGGTGTTTCTTATACCCACTTGTCTTTTACATCAGTGTCTCTTACAAAGGGGTTCGACTGCACTAAAAGTGACGAGAAATTAGAGCAAGTTTGCATTGAAGTAACTGTGTTTGCACCTCTCTAACTTTGAAAATGTACTGAGATTGCTGCACAATGTTAAATTTGGAGGGAAAAAACAGGAAAACTGCATGCCAGTAGACCCAGGCTGGCACAAGCAGCGCAGTGAAAAAGCTTTGTTGGCGCTTCAACAGACCACTAGCATTTTTGAAATTAATTGTCTGAACGATAGTGACGCATGGCATAATAAGCACTGACGTGCAACAGAGCACCACAGTGATTTCTCCTATTATGTTAGTGCATGACGGTGTTTCTCATTAATACCATGCATCAATGTTCTCAAACAATACAAGACCAACAAACACAAAACACACATAACAATGTACATTAAGAAATAAATTTTTTCAATGCACTAAATTTGCCTAAAACTAATTTACGCACATAAAAATGTATTACGATACAAGACAGTGGCCGTTAAGTTTGCACATAACAAGGACACTGCGGAATTAGTGCTCACAGCAGGCAATTCATGCAACTAATGACCGGTATGGCTCTTGTCAACAGCTGTTAGCGAGCCCAAAAACAATAGAGTCAGATTCAAAGACCAAGTGTGACAAGGTTTCACTTTAACTAAACTCATAATGAGTGAGTCGTCATATACAACTTATGCATTATCAGTAAAGCCACCGGACTAGAACTTGCATAATTTTCATGTTAGCCACCTCCAAGCGGTAGGTAACCATCTGGTGCACGCACCTAACGGTTGTTGCTATGACCTTGGTTCCGACACGCCACCTTCGAGATTTCTGAGGTCATGCTGAGGAGCCACATGTTCCATGTCACACTTGCTTCACACTTAATTTCTAGAAACAGCAATAGTGACATTTCTTTAAAAGCGGCTGTTTTTACAAGCTGCTCCTCTTGTTTCAAATGTAATATTTTGTATGTTTAAATGTTCGCTTTGCACCAGTGATACACTACATCCTTTTGTACGCTCTAAAGCTGTGTAACAAACAGCCTATAAGTGTTGCACAGAAGAATGAAGACAGATGAGTTGATGAAAAAGTGCAGCTTCACACAAAAGACACAGAATGAGAAGGGCATGCCAGCGACGGTAGAGGCAACAGATAGAACAGGTTAGAACAAGTCACGCTCTGTGCCGACTGGTCATCAAGAACAGATAATGTTAGAACAAGTCATGCTTCCTGGCAATTGGTCATCGTGCCACGTTAGTCATGTCAGTCGTAGATCGGGGCCAGCATTCTAGTGGCCACCGGTGTAGTGCAATCTGCAAATGCGCATGTAATCCACCTTGTGATGCAGGCCTGAAGAGAGGGCAGCTCCAGCCACAGCTGGCACCAAGCCTGCCTTGTGACCCTGGCACAACAACACAATGGTCACACAAGGCACAGATAACCAAAAACGTTCGTCCATGCCGATCCTATGAAAGGAATATGCTAAATAAACACTAATATGAGGCAATGGGTATGTGTGATGATCGAAGCCATAAAAATAAATCAAAGCTGGATCAGCTTCCAACACATGAAATCTGCAATTCACTTGCCTGTTTTACAATGAAATGGTACACACACATCCAGCTTAGATGTCCGCCCAGTTATATAATGCAAAAGAAGCCCCCTTCTTAAGTATGACGCTAGATTCTCAGCGACTGGCAAGCTGCATTCTCACAGTTCTATGAAATAGACGTCGTAAATAGGTTTCATAGACTTCGTATCATGCAAGGCTCCTACAGAGAAAACTACAACTTGCTTGATGTCTTTCACAGCAGACTGAAAGATGCCCTGAAACACTTTTAGAACATATTATTAAGCAAGGTGCTGTCACATTGAAGAGAATGTTGAGCATGCACACATTTATTTTCAAAAATGTGTGTATGCTTGCCAGCACTCTGGTGCTCTTCCACATGCCCTGTGAGCAGGACATTGCAACCGACACCACTTCGTATTGAGCTACTCTATGACACTTCCATATCTAGAACACGAATTTAGCTACAACCTGTTTCTGAAAATGGCACGGGGTGATATTGGTTCACGCCCAGACCCTCACATAATTCGGCAAGACTAAATTAAATTGTAAAAGTGTGAAACCACACATCAGCAGTGTGATGCAGTTAGTGAATGCTCAGTTGTGCCTTACTGCTTCTGCTGCACAGTGCAGGTACAGCGGCTGTCATGACATGCTCTGGCATTTCCCCGCAGATGACGCACTTTCTAGCACACGGCACAATGAAGCCCTGGTAGGCTGAGATACCCCGAGAGTTTCTAAAAAACTCGGTGCTTCCCTAAATTGGAAACCGTGGCAGAAATGGTATGAACTATTGTTAGGGTTGCGACTTTTCCTCAAGAAAAAAAAGAAAACCGGCTCTCCGTGGGGAGGGTACATGAAATTACGTTAATGTTGAACCATAGAGGAAGAAAAAACAAAAGAGGGAGCATTTTGTCACACGAGCGAAGTCCACCATGTCGCCCCAACACGTGACCGAAATGTCACAGCGTGCGGCAGGTTTTAGTACTCATGGCAGTGGTCCGTTATTTTAACCTCCTGCGTGATATGGCCGGTCTGCGCTGAACAAGACCGTTTCGCGTAAAAGCTACCGAACGCTGCACTCTAAAATCTCGTCATTTGCGTGATCTCGATGTAAAAGGTTTGCTGGCTTTAAAACGGGTCGGCTTGCAAGGACTGGCAGCGCGACGTCAAGTTCCTTCCTTTCTTTGTATTTCTCCATGTGTTTAACTATGCCACATGAGTCATTGGAATGAAGTGCTACATAACGTAACATTGCTTTCTCGAGTGAAACAAACTTAATGTGATCATCTGATATCAGTCTAAATTCGTTCACTGCTTTGCATTCTCTTGAAATCCAGCCAGTGACGCTAAATGACCAGCAGTTACCCTGTCAACAAGCTACATGCCCGGCCCATGGACAGTCGGGTCCACTGTTGAAGGGAACACTTGCGTATGCCGCACATTTGTACGTATTTCACTCTCTTCTAAAAGCACAGTGGCTTAGATTTACAAGAAACTTGTGCTGACTGATTGTTCTGGCTCCTTTTGAGAGACTAGTGCCCCGCATAAGCATTGTTCCCACTTACTACTAGAGGTCCTGCAATTTGAGTGGTGCTCATTGTAGTGTTCCCTTTAACAGTGGACGTTTCTGTACATGTCCACAAAAACACAACACAGATTGAACCAAGTGCTAGCATAAAAATACCTAGCTATAATATAAATAAGGGAGGCTTTCTTTATGGCTCTAAATGTGCTGCACTGCAAAGGAACAGCACATACTCCATCCATAAAAAGCTCTTTGTGTTTGAATCCACCATGTCGGTTACACTATAGGCGCAAGTGAATGTTAAAATGTACACAGTACATATGTGACCATAACATCCGGTGTTTATGAATACATATACGTGCCAAAGTATTGTTAATATGATCGCTACACTTGAAGGGTTCTTTAACAAAGGTTGACTAATAGCATAAGAGTTTTGCTGATTGACGATGAGTACTTGCAGTTGTAGATGTTCAAATGGCACGTACAAAACACCCCAGAAAATAAATATAGTTGCGATATTATTACAAATCAACTCGCTTATGACGGCCAGTCTTAGGTGCGACTGGAAACCTGCCAGGTATTTAAGAAGACGGCCGAGCCTGTCTAAAACCACAGAGGTGGCAACCCTAACTACTGTACTACAGTGCCTTGTTGAAGGACATGATGTGAATTCTTGGAGAGTGACTTGTCGCCTTGCCGTCCCCTTCCATGAAGTGTGCTTTTGGGAATGAAAGGAGAGAGAGAAAGCCACTGGGATTGTACGGTAATCATCTATAACTATGTTTACTCTTGAAACAACTATAATGTATGGAAATGTGCAGTGCAGAATACAGGACGAAAGTCGGAGAAGCACACACGGACAGCGCTGACTCTTTATGCATGCTTCTTCATCTTTCGTCCTGCACTCTGCACTGTATAACTCCATATGTTATGAACCGAGTACAACCAGCCGGACTTTCTTTTCTGTTGTTTGCACTTGAAAGCCTAGAAATTTTCGCAGCAGGAGAATCGCGACTTAATCCAGCCCAACAGTGAGACCACTTTGTTACTTACAATGGTACTTCAGAGCGCCTTTAAATGTGGAATGCTCCTCCTGAAGAACGATTTAATTTTTCTTCTTTGCCTTATTGAGCAGGCATTGTGTACCAACAATCGCTCAAGCGTAAGAAGTGACAAAGGGTCACAAAATCGTCGACGTGTTGCTGCAAAACACAGATACGCTTAACTGAACATGCTTACACAGCCCACTCATGCATCGAGAAATGCTACGGCATGCAAACCCTGTCAGGTGTAAATGAAATGCAAGAAATAGTTGCATGCAAAATCCTTACTTCAACCATGTCTTTTGTGAAAGAAGAGAGCGCATCCTGTGGAGAGAAATGAATGCATGCCAGGCAAGTTGAGGAGCGTTTCCTTCTTTTACGTTAGACACGAGAATTCATGACAACGTATAGACCCTATTTGTAATCTGTAAGTGAGCTTTCCTGTGCTGCACATTCACCCAACTAACGGGGGTCGCTGTCTTGCATCAACAAGAGACGAGGTTCTAATGGCATGAGCTGGGACTTGTGTATTGTGCTCATTTATGTCAGCCGAATCTACATTCTCCAGCTCGTAGCGCCAGCAAGCTGCGCTTGAACACACAGTTTGCAGTGAGCGTTGAGCCACCATTGGAGGGGTAAAACGCATAGCAGGAAATCTAGCTTTACAATTTGAAAAGGGATGGTGATGTGGTAGAATTAAGGAATAAACTACAGTGAAAAGGTATGCAGAATTTGGAAGTTACTGGAAAGCCAGAAAAAACTACATAAAAGAACACTAGCAAGTGGTGTTTCAGCTTGCCATACCTGATGGCTAGACAACATTGTCATCAACGCTACAAGAGCTATGCCTGTGCATAAGTTCCACTAAAAGTGTGTGACCCTTGCAAAAAAAAAAAAAAACACACACACTTATCTGGTGACGTGTCAGCACTCACGAAATTGCACAAAAGGAAACAATGACTTTATCCCTACTTTCATTCAATTAGATTGCATGATGCTGTCCAAGGTCAACACGTGTTATTGTGTTGTACAATATTTAGATTAATCCAATCTGGTGCACTCGCCTGAAATGCAAAATGATTGCTGTTCCTGTATGCAACACTGTAAAACTGATGACTTGCGCTCTTGCACACCTTTGCTAATTTCTTTTTTTTTTTAAGTACGCTTTTATAGTAAAGTACCACACAAGAACCTACCCCACTTTCGCTAAATTTGCATTAACTAGGTATGGATGTTTGGCCTATTGAAGCAGCAAAAACCAAGATCGCAGTCAGCATAGCACTTGCGGAGACAGCAAAATTTGCACAAACATTTACTGCAAACATGCCACCTTATCCACACAGCCTTTCCATTTACACCCAAGAATGTAACGAATTCATAACAGTCAGCTGTTCCCTGGGCAAAGATATGTGATCTTGGCTGCGCATCGGGGATTTGAGAAACAGGGTGTGTATAAAAAGATACAGTATTCTCAGCATGCCTGTGTTTCACGCTGTGTGGATGGTGCAATATCTATACAAGCAACAAAATAACTTCACAGTACAAAAGAAAATCTACAGAGGAAACAGCAAAGCGTGCAAAGCTGATACACATAGCAACCACCTATTGCAGGCCTCCCAACACAAAAAGTTGGAAGTTTCGCGATTAGACACCCGAAATTTCTCTATTCAAGCCATAGTGCCTCTCTTTGGCACAGATAGGCATGCAATAAATGTGTTTCTTTATTCCTTCCTTTCATAACTTCTATTTTTAAACTGATACAGATTACACCTCACATATATTTAACAGCACCAAGTTCATCGATGAGGCTCCGAAATCGGAGTAAGTCTATCCCATGAACTTATCACTGGCAAAGCATGCTAAACCTGCTTTGATGCGAAATCATAAAACAAGCGCTTTGGTAAAGTTGTTAAAGTGCTCCAGTGATGTCACATGATGATGCAACAAAATACGAAATGGCTGTGGGGAGCAAGCGACATTCAGTCAAAGCTCACAAGATCTAATGGTATGCAGAAAAAGCAACAATACTCTAATTGCCGTATAAAATAAGAGCCGCAGAGTGAGCCTGAAATTTCCATAAGACTACCAAAGTTTCTCTTGTCGCACATACTGCTGAAAATGACTTTAATATGAAAATTTTCCTTGAGCTGGCAGCCCTGAAGTGCAGTCAGTGAAGAGACAAGAGCACAGCAACCGATTCAGCCTAATTTTGAGCTTCCGTTGGAGGAGCTTCTCGATGAGGTTAGAATTCGGACTTGTTTTGATCATCATGAGCTAGGAAATGTGGAATGAGGCGAGGGGAAAAAGGGGCATGCTGCACATTTTTATTATTTTTTTGCCCTCACTCTTACATTGTTAGGAGCTGTTCAAGCAACCTCACAAACACTGCAGAATCCCACGGAACTGACAGATGATCAAGTCGGCTACTTAGGAGCTCCTCCTAAGCCCTGGGCTATACCTAAAGATCTGCAGCCCGCCTGCCCTACGCCTGTGAGACGGCTGTGGTAGCTGGTTTTCACTTGAAACCCTAGTACATTCACTTAAGTTAATATAAGCAATATGCATGTTAGGAGTCGAAGGTCCATCATTCCTACTTAAGACCTCGAGTTTGGCTGAGCACAAAGTCAGAATCCTCGAAGTAACTCGCCGAGATGTTCAAGTTTCCGACCGAAAACCAGTGACACAAATGCATGTCTGTATGGTAAAGTCAACTACTTGAAACCCTCTAGAACCACTTGACATCTTAAAAACGAGTATGCTCAATTGAATCGAGCATTTACGCAAATTCCTCTTGAAGGTGAAGGGGTGGTTGTGGGTGGGTCTGACATTATCTTTAAGTTGCAAACGAGTATTGTCACTGGCTACATAGAGCAATAACACTTGGACAGCATCACTAAGGAGGTGTTCACATGCACTATGAGGAAAAGTGTCAAGAGTGTATCTACCATCCCGTGCTTGAGAAGCGATGAGCCTGCAAGAGCAGCGGCACCTGCTGCTAATCCGGCTCCCAGGCCGCCCAAGCCGGAGCTGTGCTTCTGGTCCGTAGGATGTGGCTACAGGGCCGATTGAGCACATACAGGAAATGGGAAAACGCAACACAAGCCAGGCACACCACTCTTGCTTGAATATCAGAAGACTCGAGTATTTCTTTTAGTAAAGAACGCTGGCAACCAGTCAACATAGGTGTCGGGAGTAATGAAGCACTAATTGTTAAGTTGTATTTTTTTAAGGGAAAAATGATCTGGCTTTGTCTTAACAACCTTACAATAACTACGGTAATAGTCACCCTGTATCGGTCCTTCGCTGATGTTCAAGCAAGCATGGCAGCAACAGTAAAAAAAGGAAACACACAGGAAACTGGCCACACATAGACAGCACACAGAAAACGATACAAGATGATGAAAATGTAAGAAGAGCTGATCAACATTGACAAATATAAAAAAAAAGTGATGGGATGTAGTGGTAGTGCTTCTCCATGAATTTGTAGATGCGCTCGACTTGAGAGCATTCATAAGCATGCCCACAAAGTGTCAGAGCAGATAGTATGCCGTGTAATATTGGCAGAGCTCAAGTAGTATGGAAGAGCACTTTATGTAGTAGTACTACAAAGAGGGCTGTAGTTGGTGGATATTCTTGCTGCGTTTGTCCAGATAAGAATGAGCATGAAGTCCCGGTCATCTTAGTGCGATATCGATGAAATTGACTCTAAGGGCAGGTTTCAAACTCAGAAGAACGATTTAGTTTTACAAATTTAGTTAGTTTTACAAAAAAATTTTCTATTTGCCAAATAAATGACAAATTTTGGCCAAAATAGATAAATAAATAAAAACAATAATTTGCTGTCAGCTTTGCAATTTGAAATTTGAACATACTTACAGGAAACACTGCATATCTCACTCACAACATTCATTCCCATCAAGAAACAAGTCAAATGCAATTTTATGCACTTACTTTCCTCTGGTATCAAAGCAACTTTAACACAATAAATTCACAATAAATCAAAATAAAATGAACAGCCTAAAATACCAGCATTTGGGAATTTATTGTTGCGGGCAAGTTGTATAGAGGATTATAAAACTCAATACATAGTGATTTTGATATCTGGCCTTCTTTAAAAAGATTTTCATGGTTCTTGTGCACGTTGTTATACTCCGCAATTGAGCTAAAACATAGCAGGACTAAAAAAAATGCCAAAGGCTGAAAATAGTTTTCGCAAAGGCTATTTTTGATTTAAAAGAAATCTCTCTCTCGCAGTTCATAGTCAAGAACACTGCCTACCATACTATATAAGAAAACAGTGCATTGAGTTCCTAATAAGTTACCATGAGTCGAATATAACCAATGCCATCATATAAATCAAAATGGGATAAATGTCACCGTTCTGTTTAGCGAAGCTCTAAGACTGCACTCACGTAATACTGCACTCCGGAGGCGTGTCCAGGGTAACCCGCTGCGGGGTAACCAGCTCCAGGATATGCGGGCTGCATACCAGCCGGAGGTGGGTAGTAACCACCAGCCGGTGGAGGAGGGTAGCCTGCCTGCGGAGGGTACGGTGCGCCAAACCTTGCGTCGCCGTAAGGGGACACCCGACCAGACGGAGGCACCACTGGCATCGGCATGTGCATGTCCGGTCCCAGCGGCATCTGTCATTAGAAGCAGTTTGTTGTTTCCAGGTGATGAGATCACGCGAGGAATAACACACCAGACTATGGCCCATATTCACAAACCAACCTCGGCCTTACCTCACATTTTCCTCAACTTCCTGTACTCTCTACATGTTATAAAGGCACGAAAATGGTAACAGGGCGAAAGATAAAGACAAGACTGGTTTATGAATACTGGTCTGACTTGTTTATCATGCGCAATAAAAGTTTAAAACCGATAAGAAAAACTCGAGGAAAGGTTGAGGTCGGTTTGTGAATACGGGCCTATGGCTCATTCCCATCTGAGACTAGGACCGATCAGGCAACTGTTTGCTACAGGCAACAAAAAAAAAAAAAAAAGACTCGAAGCAACCAATATTCAGGCCTGTGAGTGACCTGTACCCGTCGCCAAACACAGAATTCACGGGGTTCTCGCATCGCCACTGGCCGGCAAAATATGCTGGCGTGCTGTTCCTGCAGATCTGATTGAATCAGAAGTTTGTGACTGCAGTTGCATGGCTGAAAAATTGAGCAGCGAGCTACTGAGCCAAATGAGTCGTTTTGCGACTATTTGTGACCAGTCAGCATGCGACCAACTTGGTCATGTGGTTGGTGCTAGTCGGAGGCACTACTGAGCATTAGTGAAGACTTCAGTTATCTGGACAACTCAGGCGTCTCATCAAGTCAGAAATAGACCTTTATCTTGTTGGTACAAGCATCTTGTACTAGTATTTCAATTGATGAGCAGGTTAATTGACTGATTAATTAATAGATTGATTGAAAATGATCTCCGCATAATATTAAATGTAAACGGAGCCAGTACTATAGACAACAAGAGTTACATTCATAAATTATTTACGTAGCCACAGAAAATCTCATTGACTGATTGATAATGAAATGTGGCTGTTGTCTGGAGGAAATAAAATTTTGACTTTGAGCCAGCAGCGAACCCCATAATGACTGTGGCTTGCGATTTTAACAAAGTGTCATTGTCTCTTAAAGGATCCATGACATGGCCACATTACTAATCTCAGTGTATCCTTGTAATTCAGAGCAGTAGGCCCCAAGCGGCGAATTACACACACACATACACAAAAACTTCATTCTAAAAGTACATCTAAACAGGGAAACCTCAATCTAAAAGCGCTGCCTCTAATTCTTTCTCCAGCAGTGACATCAACATCATGAAATGAAGACCCACAGCCATTTTGTTAGCTTTCAAACAATTGACAACTTTGCCACTGTGCCATCAAAGGGCACAAGAGACATCAAAAGGCTACGCCACCACGAGTGTGGTAGGCGACTGTTTTGCATTCACAGGTCTACACCTAAGTGCTGTATCATTTGCAAAGTCTAAGTCTCAGTAGTATGTAATAGTAAAACAATGAATTAGTCTGTTAATTCATCATAGTACTTAGTCTCTATATACTCTAACCTTTTCTTGTTTCTCATGAATTTCATATATGGTTAGGGGTAAATATAAACACGAAGTTTTCATTTCCCTTCTTGAGGAATAATGGTTACAGTTTGCAAAGTTAAAGCTCGACATATTTAATGTAGAAGTAAGCTTTTTCTCCACGCACAAATTTCAACACTGCAGGCACTACTTGATACGTCAAAACACAATCCTTACCATTGGAGCCTGAGGAGATAAAAAAAGGACAATGTTATTATTAAGGTAGATAACACCAATGCTTACAGCATTCCTTTGAAATCACAGTTGATTCTGTGCTGCAAATGTGAAAACTAACACTGTTAGCAAGGTGTAACAAAAGTGTCCCAAGGTAATTTCAGCTATAAGCCTTTATTTCTTAGCCCTTAACGAAGTGAATAAAAAACAAGCTCACTACTAAAGATAGTTAAAAAAATGTGCAAAACATTTTTAATGGGCCACGCATGTGTGCAGTGGTTAAATGGTGTTCTTCCCTAATAAAAGAAAAAGGGGAGATGTTTAACTAGCTGTGAGTAGAGGTTGGTAAAACACAAAGCACAAATGACAACAGAGACACATTTCACCCCCATCGAAATGCAGCCCTTATGGCTGGAAATCGAACGCTCGAGCACAGTTGTGCAAAAGCGCCATTCTTCAGAACCACAAAAAATGTTTTGGTAAACTTATTTAAACATCTAGCAACGATGAGATCCCATTTTACCGGCACTCACATACTCGTCGAATCACCAGGAGTTAACGACGACTCCGTCGCACTTGCCAACGACATCTGTTAAGACGGTAACTATGCTAATGAAATGTCCTTAGTGCAAATAGCAAAGCCTCATTTTGAGATTGTCAAATGCATGTGTAGAAAAATAAGTTCAACAAAAGACACAACTGAACAGACCAGAAGTGAGGAAAAAAAAAGAAAAGGTTGTGGGAGACAGTATGAACCATACTCGACATTTGTTTGCGAGAGCGGCGGGCAGGCATAGCCACTCTGATCAAGCATACCAATGTGCTGCACATCTCGCGCTACTCAAAACGTTTTCTTTAGTGGTTATGGAAGCAAATCGCTACATCGCCACAAGCCGATGCAAAAGTGTTCCAACATAACAAAAAGGCACGAGTCAGCCAACCGCAGAAGTATTCTTATGCAGCTACAGGTGGTTTTGTATTAACAGCATATCATTGCTTCAGCAGCAATTTTCTACAATATAGTTTTTCATTTATGACATTGGAACTTCTTACCGATGGCACCCCTTCAAACTGAACCAAGCTGATTGTCGTATCACCGTCCATGGTCAAGTGGGTGACCCGCTGAATCGGAATGCGGTGCCGGAACTCGGTGTAGTGCTTGCCGTTGATGGCGATCTGTATAGCAACAGTTCAGCCACGTGAGAATCCACAATGCCTTGGGCAGTGCCATTTCTTTCATTTTTCCGCTTCCTCTGCATGTGACCTGCTTCACTGGCATATTTTATACACGAGTGAATAATGATTGATTTCAACATATTATTTTCATAATATTATGTACCGATTTTCAAATGCTCGTAAAATGCAAAAATACTCTGATTATATCAACGTACGCCGGGTAGGCAGAAGAATTTTGAGCTAGGGCATCGAAATGTTACCAATAGTTTCTAACATCAGCAATTAAAAAAAAAAAGGCGATGTGAGAAGCTAGTGAAGTCTTAACTCTGCACCAAAAACAGGTGTCGTATTTGCTAAGTAACATTACGGTTACCGTATCTACTCGCGTAATCCTCGCACTCCCATAATTCTTGCACCTTCCACATCATCCAACAAAATATGATTTTTTTTACCGCGAGTAATTATCGCACCGCCGAAAATTGCCGAAATAATGTCGTCTGCTCGTTATAGTCACTGATCATGATAGCGCGCATAGAGTTTCCAAAAAATTAAGTAGAATGGACTCCGGCGCTGTGATCGTTCAGCGATTAAGGGAATAATGGGTAGTACACAGATTTGCCTGGTCCTCATACTTGCGGGCAGCAAATCGCACTTACGGCTTTGTTTATTGCTGGTTTCGGTTTCGTTTTGAAAGTTCTTCATAAAACAGTGCGCACAAAACAAGGGAAAGAAAGAGCTCTTCTGTCCCGTGTTTTGTGCGCTCCGTGTTATGAAGAACTAAAGAAAGAATGATTCTTTTCAATTTTGTAACCCGATTCGACATAATAAGCCTAAAAGAATAAGGTGGTGAAGCGCAACCACTGAACATTTGCTGATTTTTGTTTCATGAGAAAATAGCTCCAAGTCACATAAACAGACACAGAGCCAGAAGCACGCCAGAAGTACGAAGATTAGACAAATCTGTGTACTACCCATCATTCCCATTTGCTGAAGCGCCGTGCGTTGCAGCTCCCATAGCCACTAGCGCCAGAGCTCCCTCTAGTTTATATTCAGGAGACTCTATGATAGTGTACACCATGTGGCACCCTCTCCTAATCATAAAGTGCACTATTATTTCACCGAGATTCAATCCAACCCAAGGAGGATTAAAGAAAAATTGCTGGAGTGGAAGCTGCTGCATTGCCTTGCCAGCAGAAGTGAAGCCAGCTTTTGCCTTTGCCAAGAAGGCGGAAACATGCTCTTTTCTGATAGTGCCCACTTGAAGATCAAGTGGCTTTGATATGTTATGTAAATGCTGCGTTAGTTCTATATTAAAAGATAGTTGTTCCCGACGAAATAACATACAGAAACGAGTATGGATGACTGAATCTTCAAAGAACTTTGCCTCCCATTAGACGCTCACTAAAGAAAACTAGTAACTCTAAGACGCACTTGGAGCACTATGTGACCCGAAAAAGTTCCCACAGTAAACTTGTTGGGCGTGCGAGGTTAACGCCCCGTTTTAATGCCCCTAGATTGCCGCTACAGCCGCCATCTTGCCAGAGGAACGGCTTCACTTCTGCGCAGCCATTTCCACTCCAGCAATTTTTCTTTAATCCTCCTTGATCCAACCCAAGCCGAGTCAAAGTGGCAAATGCGCGTTGCGGCGTGTTTTGTAGGTTGTGTAATGTTATGTTATGGGGCGTTACAGAAGCTACACGGCTGCTTTCAATTTGAAAGTGATTGATCATGCACTAAAAAATGGTAACATGGTGGCCGGTAAGCTCTTCGAAGTCTAAGAGTTGTGTGTTCACTACTAGTGACGGCAGCTGAAAGCCACCAAGATGCATTGGGCCTTCCATGTACTTAAAACTGAGATGGATGGTAAACTTTATTTCATCAGAAGGCAACTGCGGACGATTCACTTAAATGGCCATCATCTCAATACTGCCGTCGAATGCTAACCTTTTGCAGGCTCCTGTTTAGTGACGAACGCTATTCCTACGCCCGCAACGCCCACAAGCTTTGCGTACGGTATTCTAATTTTCGACTATTTGCTTGCGCCTTTTGTCTCTCAAATAAATCTCGTGCTGAACCTGTGCTTTTATTATTGAGGTAAGTCTTAATTAGTACTTCTGAAGGCTTGCAGTTGGTTTCTGGCTTGAGAATCCCGATTTGCGGCCACTTCGCTTTCTTTTTCGCTCTGTACATTTTTGCCGAAAGTTTTCCACATAATCCTTGCACACTCCCCCCCTCAACTTTGCAGTGGTTTTTCGCCAAAAAAGTGCGAGGATTATGCGAGTAAATACCGTAGTTTTGTTTGCCTTACCAATTATGTGCCCATGGTGTGCTTTATAAACAAATTAATCATCATAAGCAAACCCTATAGTTACTGCTTGCCCTCCTCACCGCTTTTGTGCCCTCAATGCACTGAACTATGTAATATTAAGGTTCTGTTTTGCTTCCTAGAGAAATGATATCAATTTGACTTAAAACTGCAATGTCGCCAGGGGTGACAGAAGCAACTCAGAAAGTCTGTATTAAGTACCACTAGCTTACAAAGATCCATTGCACAGTCCCAACATACCATGCCAAACTACACACAGCATTATTGGGACTTGCGAGTCGAAAAACGCAAGTATATTCCAAAACCGCATAGTTTTTTTTTTTTCATCTGCTTTCACAAATCTACATTCTCTACAATCATGATGAAAAAAACCAAATATTGTAATCAAACTCAAACTGGGTTAAAATCGCTTTTAAACAGCAAACGTTGGTTACTAAAATCTAAAAAGAGCTTACTGCCTACATTTGCCAGAAAATTGTCACGTGGCTTCTTGCCATAGCATATCTATCACATGGCTCTTTGCCATAGCATAGCAAAAAGGAATATCCATTCACTTTTGCAAATGAATATTCCCCTTTTAGCAGCATAACTATTGCGTCCTCAACTATTGACACTTGTTAATTCCTGTGTTGTGCTTTTTCCCTTTCTTTTTTTGTTTTCTTTCAAGTGCACATGTAACCATGTTTCGTTCATCCTTTCCATTGTTTGTCATTTATTGATTCTTTGTTTTCTTGTACTAGCCCAGGCTCTTATGTTTCAACAAATACTCACGCACGTGAGTCCTTCTCGCCCTTAACTGTCTCACTGTTGTACTTCTGGTCCCTCCGCTCGTCCTGTTCTAACGAATCACGATGATATGTGTACCTGTATATGCATGGCAGGAATCTGTACTTAAACTCGAACTTTAATGTACCGATCGCATCTTTGATAAAGGCCAGCCTTTGGCCGAAAGCTCAAAATAAATATTGTTCACGTATTTCACTGTGACCTGCTGTCATATATTTAAACCAGTTAGCCAGGAATATTCTTATGAAACTATATATTGTTATGACTGGCACAGCAAGGAGATGGATTCCAAGGGACGCTTATCGGCGTAACAGTCAAACTCTGTCCGCGTCCTGCAGGAACGCAAGAGGCGTCTGTGTGCGCTGCAGGAAATGTGCATCGGCGTCGCTGAGACACACAGCCCGCATATGAGAAGGTGCGCGTGCACGGACGAGAGGTATAAAAAGTGTCACGTGTGCAGTCGGAGCTCTCTCTCTCTGGCCTTTGTTACGGCTGGTCGCGTCTGATGTAAAAGCGCTTCTACACGCCTCGTGTTCTTCACCCCTGTAAATAAATTATGTGTTCATGTCGACAAGAAGCCTCGCAAGGGTTCTTTCTTCCCCAGCGCCTTGGTGACTGCCTGTAGCCCCGCTTCTCGGTCACATCAACTGGTTGGCAGCGGCGAGATTCAGTTCGTATTCCTTCATGGCGCTGAAGCTGGTGAGCACTCATTTTCTGTAGAGATCTGTCAGGTGCTTTGGATATATGCTGAGGTTTATCCGAAGGGGCATAGATTGGTTGCTGTATCATGAAGGCTCGGGTATTTTAGTGGTACCTTCACAGCAGTTTGAACGGAAGTCCGCACAGGGGAGGACCAAGGAGTTGAACAAATTAAGAAAACCAGATTTAGTGCTTTTGTGCGAGGGGCTGGGGATCGAGGTGGCAACGATACATAGGAAGCCACACTTGATAAAGGTAGTTAAGCAGTCCGGCGTGAATGAGGAGGAGCTTTCCGAGTGCTGGGAGGTAATTCAGGAAAGGATGCAATGGGCACGAGAAGAGGAGGAAAGAGAGAGTGTCAGGCGTAAAGAAGAAGTGCAAAGACAAGAGAAGGAGCTTGAAAAATTAAGGCTTGAGCGGCATATTGCCGAGACAAAACTGGCGATAGGTCAAAGAACAGGAAATGCAGAAATTCATGCAGTCATTGTTTCTTGTAAATTTTGAAAGGACTTGTCTGAGGATGTGCTGCAATCGTGTCACATGGCTGCAAAAACTGCTAATGATTTTGCCTTGCGAAGAAGCGGACACGCTTGCGCGTTTGCTAGCAACAAACGTGGAGGATTATGACAACGTAAAGGCTGTGCTCCTAAAGAAATTCCGGCTTTCAGCAGAAGCGTTTCGCTGCCGCCTTAAGGATGCTCAAAAGAAAGCGGGCGAAACATTTGAGGAGTTTGCATTCAGCATGATGGCCGACTTGATCGAGTGGCTAAAAGAAGAAGGTGCCTACGAGGATCGAGACAAGCTGATGGATTTGATATTCCTTGAGCAATTTTATGGGTGTTTAGATGAGGAAATGCGTTTATGAATCCAAGATAGACCAGGCAAGAGCAACATTGAATGCACAGATGAGTTGGCCGATGAGTATACCACCGTTGCCAGTCTGAGAGCATGCATTTGTCCCTTTAGCAAACAGTCGTTCAAAGATTCTATGGTACCTAAAGGCAGTAGTGCTGTAAAGGATGCCCCTGAGAGTGAAAGAAAGGCAAATTCAGGCAAAGAAAAGTGTTTTGAGTTGAAAAAGCCACTGCTGTGTTTCCGGTGCCAAGAGCCAGAACACATCACGGCTGGCTGCCGGAAGCTGAAGCTAGTATTTTCATTTTCTGGCAGTCGCGACGAGAATATGCATTTCTTAAAGCCTTATGTACGTGACTTAAGGGTAAACGGAAAGGATTGCAGAGTACTTTGGGACACCGCTGCAACAATCGACATCATCCACCCCGATTACATAGAAACAGAAATTTTGATGGGCAAGTTTGCATTCATAAAACAGGTGGCACAAGAGAACAGCGTTGGCCTGCCTATCGCAAAGGTAAAGTTTGAGGGACCGCTTGGGTTGCTAGAGACCGAGGTGAGTGTCTCAGAGTTTGCCGAAGCAGTATTATTGCCTCTTTTAAAACAAGTCCAACTTTCTGTTAAGAGAATTGGGTCTTAGATTCAGAGGTCTCTGTGTGCTAGTGACTAAGCTGAAGTCGAGACCACGGAAACGGCGATGCCCTAAGCGCAAGTGCCACTTAGCGAACTAGCGGGATAAACACAGAACAGTACTTCGAGTTTCTGAGCATGCTACGAGGAATTAGTCTTGTGCGTGTGCATGTCTTTCCAGTTCAGCTGGTCACTGCCTCAGTGTAGTCTTCTGTTCGGCAATGAACTGTGAAAGGAGTTTTGCCGTAACTTGCACCTGGCGAATCTTAGGAGGGCCGAGTGCTTGCAGTGTGTGTCCTGTTTGTGTGCGCCCTCCCCGACTAAACGATAGTTATAGCGCGAGAACAAAACGACGACACAGAGACAAGAAAGAAACTCTGTGTCATCGTTTTGTACTCGCGCTATAACTATCGTCATGCCATACCAACTAGCCCAAGCTGCCACACCCCCACTAAAGTCACGCAGCTACTGGCCCAGGAAGAACCAGCCTCTGAGGACGGCGACCTTCATTCAGCGCCATGGGACACGTCCTATTAAGGGGAAACCAGTCAACGGTGAACACGACTCTGCGGCTGTGGACAGTCCCATGCTGCGACCAAGTGTGTGTTGTGCGCTGAGTGTGGTTGCCATTCCAAGGTTTGAGGGTGTGTGGTGGATTGTGACGACGCTGCAATGCGACGTGCTTTGTGCTGTGCAATGCGAAGATGTGCTGTGCGTCTATGAGTTGTGGTTGACAATCAGTGGGACGCCCGACATGTAAATGTGAAAAAAGATAATTGGGTGAGAAGATACTTGCCGTGAGCCGGAACCAAACCTGCGAATTGCGAATATATATATATATTGTAACGAGGGCAGTGGGCATGGAGCTCGAATATAGAAAAGGAAGAAGACTTGCTGTGATCGCAGGCTTGCGTTCAGTTAGCCCTTGCGCTCAATAAAGCTTTTGTTCGCCGAGTCAACTCCTGCTGGTTCAACACCCCGTTACAAGTGGTGGAAGTGCTGGGATACATCTGGTCCTCACCCTGGAACTTCGTAGCCGCACACTCCAACCACCTTCTGCGATGACTGATCCGGGACCGTCTCAAGGCCACCACTTCAGGTCTCGCACCCATACCTGTCTTCTGCACTGGCGCTCTCCGGCAGCGCGACCCCCCCATATTTGGTGGTACAGAGGACCAAGATGTGGACAAATGGATTGCCGAGTATGAACTGGTGAGCGCGTACAATAAGTGGAACGCAGCCGATAAGCTCACAAATGTGAATTTTTACCTGACCGACGTGGCGAAACTATGGTACAGAAATCATCAAAGTGATTTCAGTACCTGGTCGGAATTGGCGAAAACCCTTTCGGAAGTCTTTGGACGTCCTGCTGTCCGCCGCCTTCGTGCTGAACAGCGCTTGCGTGGCAGAGTACAGAGAACAGATGAGACTTTCACGAGCTACATCGAAGATGTGCTCTTCCTCTGCCAGCTCGTCAACCCGACTCTGGATGAGGCAGGCAAGATAAAAAACATAATGAAAGGAATCGACGACGGTGCATTCCAAATGCTTGCTGCGAAGTGTCCCCAGACAGTCGCCGAGGTGATTCAGCTCTGCCAAAGTCATGATGAGCTGCATAGGCAACGTGCTTCCACACGTTGCGCTGCTCAAGACACCGCAGACCTCTCATCCCTCGACTATCGCCATGACACTGCCGACCACTCTGCTTTAATGCCACTCATAAAGCAATTCATATGCAAGGTGGTCGCCCGGCAGCTATCTATAATCCCCAGAACTACTGAGCCGATGGCACCCTTATCACCTTCGCTTCGCCAGGTCATTGAATCGCAAGTTGCCGAAGCATTGCCGCCAGCTCAGGCTCCTCCATCTGTTACCGCACCACTAACATATGCAGCCGCTGTTGCTCGGCCACGCGCTCTATCGTCTCCGGCTATCTATGAAGCAACTTGCCACGTTTATTTGTTGACGCCACCTGCCCGCCCGTTGACTGTCCCGTCTCCAGATGTATACGAAACAACTCGGAACGTTTATATGAAGCCGCTGCCTGCACGACCGTTTCCGGTACCTTATTCGGCGACAAGTGCCCCTACCGTCAGCCAATGGCGCACTCCGGATAATCGGCCAATATGTTTTTCATGAGGCATCCCAGGCCACATAGCTCATCACTGCTGCCGTCGCAGCTTCCCTTCTCATGACATTGCAGGGGCCTCACACTACATGCCCACTCAGCCGCGATATCCCGTTCCTGCCGATCCACCTCTAGACGTACGTACCGGTCGCCGCCCATCCGGCTCAAGCCGTTCGCCTTCTCCTCGTCGCAGATTTATTTCTCTAACGTTACGTCGCAACAGCCCACCGCGAGGGGAAAACTGACGGGCGCAGTTCTGGAGGCAAGAACTGCGTTGGCAGGGAAAATTTCAAGACCTAACTGTTGTCCCCTGAACGAAATCGTACTCTATATTGATGGCATTAAGGTGCACAGACTTGTTGACACTCGAGCTGCTGTATCTGTAATTAGCAAAAAACTGTGCCGAAACTTGAAGAAAGTGACCACGCAACTTACCGACCTATCTTTGCAGACAGCTACGTCTCATCATATTCAGCCTTCAGCTTTGTGCACTGCACGAGTCATCATTCAAGGTGCGATGTACGTCGTCTCGTTTATAGTTTTATTCCGTTCTTCGCATGACAATATCCTTGGATGGGACTTTCTTTCGTCAAATTCTGCTTAGATCAACTGTGCTCGTTCCGAACTCGCATTATCTGTGCCGTGCTATGACCCCGACGATGGCGCCTTTCTCAGCTGTTGTTGTCTCAGTGTCATGTGCCTCCCTCCTGAAATCGCCTGTGTTGTTTATCCCATCGGTCCCATCTGCGTGCCGTCGAAATATCATGCTTCCGTTTGCCGTCGTCGTTTTTTGCAACGGTCACGCTGCCATTTATGTGTGCAATCCCTCGGACAGCCCGTCATCCCTACTACGTGGAGAATGCCTGGGAAGCTACGAACCTTACGAGTGCATTCTTCCGGCTACTATACCCGATTCTACGGTTTCGCTCCCAATTTGTGCTGTCACTCCTACCAACATGCCTAATGATGTTCTCGACGTATTCTCGGATGCCATCGACTCTGAGCTCGCACCAACTCAGCGCGAAGAGATTATAAATCTTCTACTCCGCTTTCGCTCTTCATGCGATCGTGACCAGTCAGGCTTAGGCCGAACCTCTGCGGTCGTTCACCGTATTGACAGCGGTCAACAAGCCCCGCTAAGACAGCGTCCGTACTGTGTGTCATCTGCTGAACGCCGTGTCATCAACGAACAAGTGGACAACATGCTGAAACGTGGCATCATCGAGCCCTCCAACAGTCCCTGGGCTTCACCGGTTGTTCTGGTCAAGAAAAAAGACGGATCCACCCGGTTCTGCGTTGACTACCGCCTACTCAACAAGATAACGCGCAAAGACGTATACCCTCTGCCGCGCATCGATGATGCTCTGGACTGCTTACAAGGTGCAGAGTTCTTTTCTTCGTTAGATTTACGCTCCGGCTACTGGCAGGTGCCCATGGCAGAGGGTGACCGCCCGAAGACAGCCTTTGTAACACCGGATGGACTATATAAATTCACCGTTATGCCCTTTGGCCTCTGCGATGCGCCTGCCACTTTCGAAAGGATGATGGATACCATCTTGCGAGGTCTGAAATGGAAAACGTGCCTCTGTTATTTGGACGACATTGTGGTATTTTCAAGCGACCTTGCGACTCACCTCAGCCGCCTCGAGCAAGTTCTTACGTGCCATTTCACGGCGGGACTTCAACTTAACTTGAAGAAATGCCACTTCGACGCTCGCAAGCTTGTAATTATCGGCCATGTAGTTTCTAAGGACGGCATTCTCCCGGACCCTACGAAACTTAATGCAGTCGCGGCGTTCCCAAAGCCAACCACCATCAAAGAGCTTCGAAGCTTCATCAGCCTATGTTCTTACTTTCGGCGCTACGTCTGCAATTTCGCCTCCATTATCGCCCCCTTGACCAATCTTCTTGCCGGAAGTTCTGATTTGTCAGCGTGGTCGCGGGCGTGTGATGATGCATTTCAGGAACTCCGACGGCTCCTCACCACGCCTCCTATACTTCGACATTTCGATCCGTCTGCTCCAACGGAGCTTCATACAGACGCTAGTGGTGTCGGTCTAGGGGCCATACTGGCCCAACGCAAGGATGGCTTTGACGAGTACGTCGTTGCCTATGCCAGCCACACCCTCAGTAAAGCCGAGAAGAATTACAGTGTAACTGAAAACTGGTGCCTTGCCATTATTTGGGCAATCGAAAAATTTCGGCCTTACTTATATGGACGTCCGTTTGATATTGTAACAGACCACCATGTGCTTTGCTGGTTATCTTCACTAAAAGATCCTAATGGTCGGCTCGCTCGTTCGGCATTGCGGTTACAGGAGTTCGATATGCGTATTATCTACCGTTCTGGCCGGAAGCATTCCGACGCCGATGCCCTGTCACGTTCGCCATTGGCTTCAGAGCCTGTCGGCTCGCCTATCTCCACCAGTGCTGCCTTGGCCATCAGCATTTCGGACATGCCTTCCGAGCAACGCAAAAATGCTTGGATTTCTTCTCTTTTAGACTTGCTCTCAAACCGGACGCCCACTCCAGTTTCCAGGATGCTTCGCCGTCAAGCAGGACACCTTGCTATTCGGGATAACCTGCTTTACCGCCGAAACTACAGCTCGATGGGTTGTAAGTGGTTGCTCATCATTCCCCGACATCTGCGCTCTGACATCTGTGCCACGTTCCACGATGATCCGCAATGTGGCCACGCTGGTGTGTTAAAAACATACACTCGCTTGCAGCTGCGGTACTACTGGTGCGGTATGTACCGTTTCGTTCGCCGTTACGTAAGGTCTTGCCTTACGTGCCAGCGACGCAAAATGTCCACTCAGCATGCCACAGGTCCCTTGCAGCCATTGCCATGTCCAGCACGAGCTTTCGATCGTGTCGGAATCGACCTTTACGGTCCGCTTCCCTATACTTCGAGTAGCAACCGCTGGGTCATTGTCACTATCGACCACCTAACGCGGTACGCTGAAACAGCTGCGTTACCTTCTGCTACCGCAAAAGACGTTGCATGTTTTATACTGCAAAACCTGGTTTTAAAGCATGGAGCACCTCGAGAGTTACTAAGCGACCGCGGCCGCGTTTTTCTCTCCGATGCCATCAAAGCATTGTTGACAAGTGTCGCATCATACACCACACTACGCAAACTAATGGGATGACAGAGCATTTTAATCGTACACTTGGGGATATGCTGGCCAAGTACGCTTCATCCGACCAGTCAAATTGGGATAGCATACTGCCTTTTGTGACATATGCTTACAAAACTGCAATGCAAAGCACCACTGGATTTTCACCTTTCTTTCTTCTTTATGGACGCGAGCCATCATCAACAATGGATACTATTCTTTCTTATCGACCGAACCCTTCAGAGATGACTACCGTTTCTCGAGCAGCAGCTCACGCTGAAGAATGTCGGAAGCTTGCTCGTGCGTTCAAGTCACATGACCAGACGCGCCAAAAACATCGCCACGACGCGTCAACCACGCCTATGAGCTTTGCTCTGAGCTCACTGGTGTGATTATGGATTCCTTCTACTTCTCCAGGACTCTCCCACAAGCTTTCGTCCAGGTACCATGGTCCTTATCGAGTTGTACGCCAAACATCCCCTGTCAACTACCTGGTCGAGCCGCTCGATGCATCTCCGGACAACTGTCGTCGAGACAAGAAATCGTACACATCTCTCGACTCAAGCCATACCATGACCCTTCTGTGTACACCTGTCCTTAGGTCGCCAGGTTGGCTCCCTCATCGCACGGGGGTGATTGTAACGAGGGAAGTGGGCATGGAGCTCGAATATAGAAATGGAAGAAGACTTGCTATGATCGCAGGCTTGCGTTCAGTTAGCCCTTGCGCTCAATAAAGCTTTCGTTCGCCGAGTCAACTCCTGCTGGTTCAACACCCCGTTACAATATATATATATATATATATATATATATATATATATATATATATATATATATATATATATATATATATATATATAAGGCTTATATGCAGAAGAATAACTTCGGTTGCCGCAAGGTTATAAATATGAAAGTAGATGCGCTTTCACATAACAACTGTTTATTGTGCCGACGTTTCGACAGCAACCCTGTCTTTTTCTAGGCATAATACTATTTACACATGTTCCGTGCCTTTTTATATCCTGTCGAGACAGGTGAGGAGGGGTCAATTGAGAGAGAGAGAAAAAAAAAAAGAAGAAACAGCGAAACGGGAGGACAAACATTAAATAAAATATAGAAAATCTAGGAGAAGAAGCAAGACCGACACGGCGTAATTAGAAAGGGGCAGCATTTCAACAGAGTAGGGCAGAGGTAGATGAGGAATGTCATCATTGTCAACAATACCTCCCCCGCACCCACACTTCCCCAAGTGGGCAGGGAGCCGCCGTTTTTGTATTTCACCTTTCGGTGTAGTCCGCTGGCGGCTCGTTCCTCTTTGAAGTGTATGACAAGTTAATGGGGAGGGCTTAAGCGCTTTAAGTGCGTGCTGGTGGCGTCGGGAGGAGCGAAAAAGCCGGTGAATGAGGCACCGCCATCGATATTCATTATATGCATTGGCTCCTTGTCAGTGAAGGAACAGAATGTGCGTTAAAAATTAAAGAAGGAAAAAGAAAAAGAAACAGGGGGGAGGGAGGAGATTGTACGACATCTGAGACAGTCACCACACAGTTGCGGCTCACTGGGAAGACATGCACGCATGCACGAAAAAGTTAACGAAACCACCTAGCTGTCAGCTCCTTGTCAGTGAAGGAACAGAATGTGCTTTGCAACTTAAAGAAGAGAAAGAAAAAAAAAGGGGGGGGGGGGAACCGTACGACATCCGGGAACACTTATCTGTGCGTTCCGGTTGTGCTTGATGAGGCAAATCATGTCTATGTTGTCAGATGCATAGGCCAAAAGCTTTGTTAGCGGGTAATATTATTGTCGTAATGAAACCGGACTGATTAGAGAGAAGCGTTTGCGTCTTTTAGCAGTCGTAACGCAGACAGAGTGCCTGGGTGTTCATATATTCCGTATTTTATCGTGTTAAATTTGTAGATAAAATAAGATTCCCATTGTTCCCGTTCTCTGATTGTTCGAAAGTTGTTTTCTAGTAGTGTAACCCTGATGTCATCAAAGCTGTGGTATTTTAATGTGCAGTGTTTTGAAAGTGGAAGGCCTGGCAGAGATCGTACATGTGCCCGATGGTTGTTGAATCTAATTCTAAACGGAGTGTCTGTCTGGCCCACGTATTGCTTGTTACATACCCCACATTCCAGGAGGTATATGACGTTGTCCGAGTCACAGTCTAGTGCACCTCTTATCCTGTGCTTAAAATCCGAGTGGGTGCTTTTCGCCACTGTCGTTGTCTGCATGTGTTTGCATACCCTGCATCTGCTTTTTCCGCAAGGGTGACACCCAATTTGAGGTTTCACACCTATCTTTGAATTTATTAAATGATCCTTTATATTTTTCGGCCTTCTGTATACAACACAAGGAGGAGAAGTGAAAATTTCGGATAGTCGCACGCTCTGTTCCAATATGTTAAAGTGTTTTCTTAGGACCTTGTTTATGTTCGGTGGGTTGCTCGTGAGAGTTAATAGCAAGTTTTTGTTGTGGTGTTGGTCGGCGTTTCTCTGGTGGTTAAGAAGAATCTGGCGGTCCAGATTTTCAGCTTTTTTGATAGCGTCATCGATGATAGCTGGCGGGTATTCTTGATTAAGGAGTACTTCGCGCATATGTGTGCTGTTTTATGGAAGTCCTCGGTGCGGGAGCAGATTCGTCGGAATCTGTGTGCTTGGGAATAGGGAATGCTGGTCTTGCAATGTCGCGGGTGGCAGCTTTTGAAGTGCAGGTATTGTTGCCTGTCTGTAGGTTTTCTGTATACGTTAGTTACCAACGCACCATCATCAACTCGAATGAGTACATCAAGAAAGTTTATTTCAGTGTTAGAGTAGGTGTGTGTAAAATAAATGCTGGGGTGTACCTGGTTGAATGCCTGTATGAATTTGAGGAGCTCGTTTTCCGAATGTGTCCAAAATATGAATATATCATCTAGGTACCGTTTATAGAGTAATGGTTTGATATTACAAGATGAAAGAAAATTGGGCTCTATGTGGTGCATGAATATGTTAGCGTAGTTTGGGGCCATTCTTGTACCCATTGCCGTACCGCTGATTTGAAGATAGTACTGGTTGTTAAATTCAAAGCTGTTCAAATCGAGTACAAGTCTTGTGAAGATTTCAATTACTTTTTTGCTTGGATAAGCGACAGGGTTGTGTGTGCCATACGATTCAACAAGTGCCCTTACACCATCATCATGTGAGATATTTGTGTAGAGTGAGCTGACATCCAATGTTACGAGAAATGCACCATCTGGAATTTTCACGTCTGCTATTTCCCGACGGAAGTGGTTTGTGTCACGCAAGAAGGACTCATGTGTGGGTGGTATGTCTTTGATTAAAGAATCAATATAACTGGAAATGGGTTCCGTTAACGTTCCCGTGCCTGATATAATGGGTCTGCCAGGGTTATTCTCTTTATGAATCTTCGGCAGCATGTAAAAACGACCAGGCGCCGAATGTACCAGAATAAGTGCCTTTTTAAGCTTTGAATTAATGGCGCCTTCACGTGTGAGATTCTCTAGGGTTGTTACAATGATTTTTTTGTGCTCCGTGGTAGGGTCAAAGTCGAGGTATTTGTAGAATTGTTTGTTATTTAGTTGTCGCTTGCCTTCCTCAATGTAGTCCGATCTATTCAGAACAACAATCGCGCCTCCTTTGGCTGCTGGTTTAATGACGAGATCTTCGCAGTTGCTCAACGTGAGTAGTGCCTCTTTTTCTGTTTTTGATATGTTATTCATGCTTGGTTTGTGCACTTTGTACACATGTATAACATCTTTTTGAACCGCGTCTATATAGAGATCCAGATGTGGATCTCTGTTGGCGTCTGGGGTCCATTGCCGTCCTATTACCCCACGAAAAAGTGCGTTATCTTTTTCGGGTTTATCAAAGAAATATTCCTCCAATCGTAAATTTCGTGCGAAGTTGTCTAGGTCTTTTAGGAGCGTGAATTCATCATACCTTCTGTTGCCAGGGCAGAATATAAGTCCGCGTGATAGTATACTCAATTCTTCTTTGCTAAGTTCTTTGTCGGAAAGGTTAATAACGTTTGGCTCTTTGGGGTGTGGTGGCAAATTTTTTTGAACGTGAGATGATTTGGTATTTTTTCTGTAAGCAGCAGTGGGTATAGCTTGTGACACATTGTCCCGCGCAAATTTCTTCCTGTTAAGTTTTTCAATTTCCTCCGTTTATTTGTGCTCAAATACGTCTAGTTCTTTAGTTTCCCACTCCGAAAGAGAAAAGTTATTTCTTAAATACCGCTCCTCGTCTGTCAGTGCGTTTAGAGTCTTTCTACAGTGTTCGATGGTGACCTTCGTTAGCTCCTGTGTGGCGTGATCGAGAATTTCGTTCCAACGTTTCATTTCCCCTTTGGCAAAGTTATGCATCGATGGTGTTAGCGACAAGCGCAGCCCCTTCGGAGCCGTACCCGCCAGTACATATTGCCGTTTCACGAACTTTGTTTCAGATGAACTAGGCCATAGAACGGGTCCAAATTTTCTTAAACTTAAAAAAGTGGTTGACAAAAGAATACGGCACGAATTTCACGTGCAAAGCCTCTAGCAATATGTACTGGCGGGTACGGCTCCGAAGGCTCTGTCTGCGTTACGACTGCTAAAAGACGCAAACGCTTCTCTCTAATCAGTCCGGTTTCATTACGACAATAATATTACCCGCTAACAAAGCTTTTGGCCTATGCATCTGACAACATAGAAATGATTTGCCTCATCAAGCACAACCGGAACGCACAGATAAGTGTTCCCGGATGCCGTACGTTCCCCCCCCCCCCCCTTTTTTTCTTCTTTCTCTTCTTTAAGTTGCAAAGCACATTCTGTTCCTTCACTGACAAGGAGCTGACAGCTAGGTGTTTTCGTTAACTTTTTCGTGCATGCGCGCATGTCTTCCCAGTGAGCCGCAACTGTGTGGTGACTGTCTCGGATGTCGTACAATCTCCCCCCTCCCCCCCCTGTTTTTTTTTCTTTTTCCTTCTTTAATTTTTAACGCACATTCTGTTCCTTCACTGACAAGGAGCCAATGCATATAATGAATATCGATGGCGGTGCCTCATTCACCGGCTTTTTCGTTCCTCCCGACGCCACCAGCACGCACTTAAAGCGCTTAAGCCCTCCCCATTAACTTGTCATACACTTCAAAGAGGAACGAGCCGCCAGCGGACTACACCGAAAGGTGAAATACAAAAACGGCGGCTCCCTGCCCACTTGGGGAAGTGTGGGTGCGGTTGAGGTATTGTTGACAATGATGACATTCCTCATCTACCTCTGCCCTACTCTGTTGAAATGCTGCCCCTTTCTAATTACGCCGTGTTGGTCTTGCTTCTTCTTCTAGATTTTCTATATTTTATTTAATGTTTGTCCTCCGGTTTCGCTGTTTCTTCTTTTTTTTTCTCTCTCTCTCTCTCAATTGACCCCTCCCCACCTGTCTCGACAGGATATAAAAAGGCACGGAACATGTGTAAATAGTATTATGCCTTGAAAAAGACAAGGTTCCTGTCGAAACGTCGGCACAATAAACAGTTGTTATGTGAAAGCGCATCTACATCTACTTTCATATTTTTATATATATATATATTATATATATATATATATATATATATATATATATATATATATATATATATATATATATATATATATATATATATATATATATATATATATATATAGATATATATAAGGGAAAGAAGTGTATACATAA
This sequence comes from Rhipicephalus annulatus, assembly GCA_013436015.1. Classification (NCBI taxonomy): domain Eukaryota; kingdom Metazoa; phylum Arthropoda; class Arachnida; order Ixodida; family Ixodidae; genus Rhipicephalus; species Rhipicephalus annulatus. The sequence continues at coordinate 725,009 of WOVY01010379.1, read as the reverse complement.
GGGCTCGTTTTTACATTCCTTGGCATTACTGTCTGTTATATCTCATTAATATTGTGTTAAAACACGGAAAAACGAGCCCTTATGTATACACTTCTTTCCCTTATTTCATTGAACGAGGGTCTCGTACTGGCAGACTTGGTGTGTTTAGGTTGTATAAGAGGGACAATTAATCAGCTGCCCGCTCATAATAAGTTCACGTGCTACGTGGCGCCAAACATGCGCATAAGAGTGTTTCACACTCGTTGTTTGGCTTATAGATGGCGCTGACTGTCACTCCTACTTCTAATTCACAGATAAACCCAAAAAAGTGGATGGAGGGAGGGCCGCTGTGATAGCTCAGTGGTTAGAGCATCGAACGCGTAATTCGAAGGTCGTAGGTTCGATTCCTGCTCACAGTTGGTAATTTTTTCATCCACTTTTCTTTCTTCTTATTTACATTCCATTGGTTTTAATAACTTCCCCTTTACATTCCTTGGCATTACTGTCTGTTATATCTCAAATATATATATATATATATATATATATATATATATATATATGAGATCTAACAGACAGTAATGCCAAGGAATGTACAGGGGAAGTTATTAGAACCAATAGAATGTAAATAAGAAGAAAGAAAAAAGAAAAGTGGATGAAAAAATAACCAGCCGTGAGCAGGAATCGAACCTACGACCTTCGAATAACGCGTTCGATGCTCTTAGGCATCTTAGGCATCGAGCCCTGAGGTATACACTTCTTTCCCTTATTTTATATATATATATATATATATATATATATATATATATATATATATATATATATATATATATATATAGATTAAATAGATGATCAGAGTTTCTTCCGGCTACCGTAATAAAAGTTATAAACTTCGAGAATAGTGCAGTATAGGAAACAAAACAATAAAATATTTATTTATTCCTAACAGTTTCGGCTGGTGGACCAGCCTTCTTCGGAGGATGTAAGTGAAATGATACAAGTTCCCATAGCAGAGGGTCACCCTCTGCTACGGGAACTTGTATCATTTCACTTACATCCTCCGAAGAAGGCTGGTCCACCAGCCGAAACTGTTAGGAATAAATAAATATTTTATTGTTTTGTTTCCTATACTGCACTATTCTCGAAGTTTATAACTATATATATATATATATATATATATATATATATATATATATATATATATATATATATAGTCATGATTCAAGAAAGACGCTCGGACGAGTAGCTAGGGCGAGATCAAGATATTCCTGACAATATATATCACCGCAACGCAGCCAACGAATATTCTGTACATTATGTGAATTATGTGAGAAAAGAGATGGTGCGTAAGGATGGAGCTTTACATGCTTAACTGTGGTACTTCCACAAAAAATGCTTTTTAGAAGCAACATACTACCACTTATTAAAAGGATCAGAATATAAACGAGATTATGCCCATTGACAGTTTTTGCCTTTGAAGAGAACACTATTTTGCTGCATTGATAAAGACACACAGAGAAATAATGCAACCGACACACAGACACAATTTTCCTCGTGCGACCACCATCTTCTTTCATATACGACAGCTTTAGATATTTTTGTGATATTGAAGCTGCATAAAATTCCCACTCCACCTACCTTAACACTGAAATATCTGCCGAAATATTGGTTGTTTCTTCAATTTCTATGCCAATCTAAACAGATCACAGCATAAGGGAAATTACAGTAGTTGTCTACGAAACAACACAAATCGTGAAACAGTGGCAGCAACAGATAATAATTACTAAGAAAGAGAAAAACAAGAAATCTTAGTACCATGTTGAATCTAACAACACACAGGTTCCCAGAGGGAATGAAGACCATAGCGGGGAAAACAAAAAACACTGCAAGGCCACGGTGTGAGCCTTTTTGCACAGTGGTGCTGCATCGTGAAGTAAAAAATACAAACGCCGACACTTAAAGTATGGCTAAAAAAGCAATATCAAAACAAGAGATGGACAAGATATAATGAGCAGACAGGTGTAGTTCCACACATCATTAGGCGAAAAAAAAAAAAGAATCATCACGTAGTGTTTCTGGTGCACTTTTAAGTACAGTTAAGAACTGTTCACTGTTCTTGAATTACCTTGTACTCATGCTCAACGAGAATCAAGATCTCGAAGCTCTGGCCCGCGACGAGCGGAAACGGGTCACCATGCGACTCCTCGGGCCCCCACTGCTGGGCCTGGATCGAGTTGCGCACGATGCGCGGCGGTGGCGAGAAGACAGGACTCAGGTGAAGCGCGATGTCGTCGCGCGGATGCACGTTCGGTCCGCATTGGAGGTTGATGGCGAAACTGCGAGGAATTTGGTGCGCAAGGCTAAAGTGCTCTGCCACTGCACTAAAGTGTTATCTTTGATTGGTCTGTGCATGCTAGAAGACGTGGGTAACAGCATGAATACAAGTCAAGCAGACACTCCAGGACGAGTTGTGCTAAAAGGTGCAACTGCTTCTGGAAAGAAGTGAGTGTGGTTTAGAGAAACGCAATGTTGACATTAGGCTATTTAGGTCTCCAATCCATCTGACAAGACTGTTCTTACCCGATTATCTCTGTAACACTAACCGCATCAGGTACGGGTCATGTGGAAATTTTTTACTCCCTTTTGTCCAGCGTAGTTATCGATGTCAAAGCACTTGTTTTTGCCTCATCTATTTAGAATGTGCCACCTCCTTATATCACTGTTCTAGAATTTACAGACTTGAAAAGCAGTTTTTTTCACGTATTAGACTAGTAGGTTACAGTGCCTTATTTAGGCAAGCTGTGCATCACTCTATTCAAATGCCACTCTGTTAAAGCTTCAGTTTCTTTTTTCAGTTAACTTGATGCTTTTGCTTAACCACCTACATTTGTTGGTAATAATTTTTTTCTGTTATATTACTTCTTGCTAACCAGCTTACTCATTCTTATTGATAATCTTTGACAGGAGGTCATGCTGCACCATGGTGCCATCAGACCTCGTGTATATTTACCTGTATGTTTTTTTAAAAATAAAAATGCAATAACCTTGACTTTGGAAGCTAGCCTATCTCTGCCATACAACAACAATCTTTATCTACCCAGCGTGCCTTTCCTTGCTTTAACGTGGTGTGCTTTCGAATCACAAATGGTGTACTCGCTAAGTGTGACATAGCAATATTGAAAGGAAAGCAATGAGCGACGGCTAATAAGGAAAAAGATACAAGCCATGTAATGTGCTTTAGTGGTGGCAGGAGTATGCTTATAATGACTCAACATCCTTTACAGTACAGCAGTGGCAGAAATGGATTGAGGGTGTTGTTTCTGCAATAGGATGGCATAGTTCTCTTTAATAGGGAACACCTGAGACTGAATGATTGAAGTGACAGTTCATTGCAAGTTTTGACAATACATAAGGTAAGCATGGTTTCATTGCAAGCTGATACTAACCAGAAACATTTTATTTTAAAATCATTGCATTAGATATTTTACATTGATCATTGTAAATGATTTGGACCAACTGAGAGAGGAGATCAGTTATGTAACAGTAAAAACAAGTGCAATCATGCTCTTATCAACTGTTAAAATAAATTTACTGGAGGGTAATAAGAAGTTGTTGACAGACAAGGATTGTCGCATATAGCTACGCTATACCAAGACATCTTGACAACGCGTCATGTGAGAGACCGTGTAGTCTACATTGACAGGACATATTGCTTACAGTGTTGGTGGCAACAACATACAATGTCTATACAGACTGGACAAAGGTGTGAAAGCTGATAAAAGGCATTTTGTTTCATGTGGATTGTTACGTTTAATTTTTTTTCCCCCATGCTACAACCACATCAGTACTTCGCACCTTGTTTAAACAAAGATATGTTATACTTCAACCAAATTAGTTCTACAGGCATGGTGCATTTAGAAGATGTGTGGCCCCGGCAGCTATGTGTAAACTTGTGAGCACAATGTCTTCAGCGGACTGTGTAAACACGGCAGTCACAAATGTTAACCACAGAAAAACAGAATGATGTGCATACCATCTCGCAGAGTGGTGCGGAGTGCCTTGGATGCGAATGAGTGTGCCGACAGAGAGCACACCGCCTGGAATGGGACCAACGTACGGAAGGGGCTGAAAACATGCAAGTCACATATGTCGTGGATTAGTAGTCATTCTAGCAAATGACAGCTACACAGTTAGACTAGACGCGAACGAGCAATGATTACCATGCAGTGCACATATAACAACGATTGAAAAGTAAACGATTCCTGAAGGCGAGGTGTTGCTGGTGGATTAGAAGTTATCAAGCGAGGACTTCTCCAGCATCTGTCCAACTAACGTTTGTGATCATGTACTGAAAGCTAAAAAAAGGTGTGCATAGTGCCAATTTTTATTAGATGCGACTGACAGATACAAAACACATATGCACTGATCATTCTATGTCATGTCTTTTTCTTCCCTAGGTATTCTGAACTGAGTATTGCAAGAACCACCAGGTAAACAAATACTGCAACCGCGAACTAAAAAAAAAAAACAAGCACGCACGTGATTATCGCAGTACCAGACAAACACAAAGGTTACTACACAACAGGAACACACGCGAAAATTCATTTCATCGCATTACATCACTTTCGGATTCGCAGTTGTCCCAAGAAGATGCTTGGCACCTTGGCTATTCAACATGTTAGAGTTTTATCATAAGAACAGGGTCAACGCACGCTTAGTGACTAATGAACTATAAAAGATGACCAAGTAGTTTCTACACTGATAAGCGCGCAAGATTACTGCGGTGGCTGGGTACACTTCGTAGTACAGATGCTGTACGGATCACATTGTACTTGATACACATTGACGATGTTCCTTGACAACAAAGTAACAACACACGCAGATTGTTTCGCTCGACGCTTTGTCCGATGAGCAACGCGAGACACTGCACTCGGGGCTTTCGAAGAGTTGCGCATAATGCCGGTGCGTGTTATAACGGAGCCGTTCTCAATCCCCACTCAAGCAATCGCGCGTGCGACATTCCACAAATAGGAAGCATCGTAAATGTCGGCATGTTAGGATCAAGCTTACCGGATTGTAGATGGGGGAAGTCATTCTCAACGCCGCTGTCGGTCCACTAGAATGCCGGGGGAAACTACGACAGGAACACAGCCAGGCTGACGGTCATCCTACGCGAAAGCCGACAGCTTACACCCCACTTGCAACCGAAACCGCAAAACGTAAAGCCAAGTTTGACTCACTACTTCCTAAACGACACTTCCGCTTTTTGTTCATGGTTAGCAGACTGCTTTACAAATAGCAGTCGTTAAGCGCAATTACGAGGAGTTAAAAAAAAAAAAAAACACTCGTCGTTAGTTGTTCTTTGTGACAATCATTTCGGACACACTAGAACAAAAAGTTTGTTTTTAACGACACCAAAATTATTTGTGAACAGATAAATACACAATAACGCCAGTAACAAACTTACGGACAAGCACCACCGCCAGGTGGTTGCCACAAAAAAAAACCACAATTTTCAAACATTGGTCTTCGCGAGTTATACCAGTTTCGATACTGTAGCTCATAGCATATGCTGATGCTTCTTTCTGCGGAGAGACATATTTGTTTGATTGCCTCCGGGGTCCTAACGAAAGTGAGAGAAAACTTTTCTGTAAGATATTTGAACTATAGATGGCACACCCCACATTCTCATCTTTGCTCGTCTTTAGCGTAACTATTAGCCTTACCTGGATTCGCGATTATACTTACGTCTACTCACACGTTTTCTAAAAAAGTATCGTTCATACATAACATAAATTTATCAGAGGTGTGAATTGCGTAGGGGAGTGCCTTGACCTCGCCCCCCCCCTCACAACCAACTCTTCCAGGAAAGATCTGGATAAATATGTCATATGGTAATTGTCACCTAGCTCCTTGCAGAAAAATGTCCTTAGTCGTTTTCGACCACTAATAAATCGCATTCTAAGGTACTTTATCAATTGGTGCCAATAAGAACACCGATTAAGCGAGATATTGTTGTTAAAGAGCATTTGACACCATGGTCGAACAATAAAGCTGCCTTTGCCATTGGCTTCCAGTGACACTGGTTAATATGAGCTGGCAACCGCAAGCCGTCAGAAGCTGTTAACATGTTCCCTTAGTGATATGAGCGTAGCACCAGAGGCGTATCAACTCTTTCGCGAGTGAGGGGGGGGGGGCTAACATACCGCACTTCTCAATATATATATATATATATATATATATATATATATATATATATATATATATATATATATATATATATATATATATATATATATATATATATATATATATATATATATAAGGGAAGTGAGAAAGCACGAGGAACGAGGAAACACTTTTATTAATCACATACGTTTCGGCTGGTGGGCCAGCCTTCGTCAGTGTGGTCACACTGACGAAGGCTGGCCCACCAGCCAAAACGTATGTGATTAATAAAAGTGTTTTCTCGTAAGTCGCGCTTTCTCGCTTCCGTTTTTACAACCTATTTTAGCTTCCCACTGAGCTCGAGTGCACTGCTTTATTCGCCACCGCTTTGCAAGCTGCCTCCATTGCTCCAAGTTGCCAAAAGCAAGGCTGATCAGATTTATCAGAGATTACCGCGGAAACCTTTCTTGTGGCTTCCAGTACAGCAAAACTAAAAACTTTAGGAAGATTAGTCGTGATCATGTGCTCACAGCAGCTTCGACAGAGCAGCGGTGATGGTAATCCTTTTTGATGAAAGAAAATGATTTTCCTGGAGCAGAAAATGATTTGACCGGTCCATAAAAAGCAGGACTAACCTGGCTGTGCGTTAATGTTATCAGACTAAGAGAACACCTATATTCTCGTTAACGGCTTCTCGTGGTTTGCACTTGCCAGCTCATTGTAAAGAGTGTCACGGCCAACCGATGACTAAAGAAGAAGATTGTTGTTTTAGCAATCAGGGCTAATGCAGTAGGGTGATTCTAGAAGCTCTACACGTGGAAAGGGAAGGGGATTGGTGCGTGAGCAAAGCGCCAGTGGCCCTTGGGGAAAAGGAAATTCTCTACTTGGATTCAACACTTTGTATTTGTGTACTGTTATGAAGGTATTCTGCCTGTAGATGGTTCGTTTTTTTTTTCTCGCATGTTCTCACACACGTTTATTTTGGTCATGATTATCCTGAGTATATATCCTGATTGCTCTACTGCGCAGACGCTATGGTATGTCACTTGACAAGGCCAGCTGCTTTTGTGCTTGTGTCTTCCAATCATTATTTATTTCTTATTCAGCGCCTTCGTTGTGTCTTCCCTAGTCCTCGTCTGTTCTTACGCTGTTATTTTTTTAAAGAGTGATGAACCACTAAATAGCCAGAGTTTCTCTTCTAATGAAGAACGCCAATTAAGTGTTTGCCAATAAACAGCTCCAACCTAATTGACCTGCCTAATTTTTGTTTCTTACTAGCTACAACCACACGACAGGTCATCTTTATAAACGACCTGCACTATACACTTAATCTGCTATCACTTGTACGTAGAGCAATCATGCATCCGGATTAATTTTCTCAGCTATACCTCGCTTAGACAAGGTAATTTATGGCTGATCAAATAATTGCACCAAAGCGGGAAAAATTTTCAGCTTGAAATATGATTTCCCAACTGAAGCTTTAAACTGGGGAATCATTACCACATTGATGCTGGAAATATCATATCCAGCTTGGAATGGTTTTTATTCCCAGTTGGAGACAATGTTTCCAGCTAGAAGTGGGAAATTCCCAGCTTGAACTCTTTTTCAGCAAAGACCAGGCTGTAAAGCTGATTTCCAGCTGGGCATTCAGATCCCGTTTTCATGTGGGTAATAAAATCCTTTTTGGAAATAAACTCGTAATTGATTGTATAAGATATTATCCAGGATGTTATCATGTCTTGTAGTAAATCGGGAGGATTAAGACTTAACAAATTACAGAACTGCGTTCAGCGACAAACTCTCTAAACGTCAACTTAATGCTCATAGCACGATCAGTTAAGCGACAAGTACAAGAAGAGACAAGTGCTGTACCAGCCAATAGAGCGGATGCATCACTTAATGAGAATATAGGGATGGTAAAATCAATGAACGGTTAATCTGATAAAGGTAGACGCTTAATCGATTATTCACAATCATCCGCTTTTGAATAACCGATTTATTAGAGTAATGCATTTCGATTAATCGATGACGTCAATCGCCCCCTCCCCCCTCCTTCTTAATGCCTAGTTCACACTGAAGCATCCGCTTTCTACAGCGACCGAAATTCCCCTGCCGCCGGAACGCAGCGTCGTTCGCACTGGACGCGCCCCGCGCCGCCGAATATGCCATCTACTACCGGGGCGAACGCGGGATGGATGCGCTGTCACCCGGTTGTTGTCACGGCTCGCAAACGCCACTATGCTATCCGGTGGCGTATACTTCGATGATTCTCGTACGCAGGAAGCAAGAAAAGACAGTACGACCTACTTTGCTGGCAAGTGGCTGTCTTGTAATGCACGAAGGGCAGAAAAAACCACCGACGCCAGCGGCGTTGGTGGGTTCTTTTTGCTCTGCAAGACCGAAACAAGCTCGGTCGCGCCAGCAGCAAGCTCAGTCACCTCTATCACGAAATACGGACGCGAAGTAGGCACAGAGTAGGTTAAACTCCCATTTGTTTCAACATTCAGTTACGTGCACTGCGACACAAGTGAGTAGGGCTTGGCCGCCATTTTTCAAAATTCCTTCACTAGCGCTCCTATTGGTCCGCGGTGACCAATTCGGCGGCAGACGCCGCAAAAATCGGTCCGAGAGCGATCGGCGCGCAGAGGGCCCTTTCGGCGAATCTCGCCGCCGCCGAACCGGATTCGGAGCACTTTCGGCGGCCAGAATGCTCGGTGTGAACGCGGCCTAACACCGTTCCTTCGACGGTGCGCATGAGTTCGAGGCGACCGATGCTGAGACGCAGAAGCCGAGTACGCCTAATCTTATATACTACAGTACGATAATAAAATGAGCTCAAAGCCGTTTGCGGTCCTACTTCATAGAGACAGAAATGAACTCGCTCTGGTCTGTGTCGCATATGGCTTCCACCTCCAAGCTCGCTTCAGGTAAGGTCTAACCACCCTACCCCAGGGCTACACACAAAAAGTGGTTCTAAGAGAGAAAGGAAGAGAAAAGTGAGCCCCGTAACTGTCTGCTTCAGCGAGCGACACCTCAACAGTAGCTCACAAGTGATGGGGGTGAGGAGGGATTAAAAGGGTAGGAGTAAAGGTGTAGAAAAGAGGAAGAGACGTGAGGTGGTAAGCCAAAGAGAGCGACGACAAATCCAGGGGATAGGAGAGATAGGAAAGATGGAAACACGGTCACAGGAGTCCGAGGACGGGGCACCACTTGCGAGAGCTCTTGTCTGCGTCAGGAGATGGCGTAGAGCAAGTCCAATCGGTCAGAGCTACTCTATCGTCGGAGGTCGGCGTCAGGAGATGACGTAGGGCGAGCCCAGTCGGCCAGAGCTACGCTGACGTCGGAGATCGCGAGGGCACAACCGGTCGGCACGGAATCCAGCGAGCGAGTCCCCCAGGGCTATAGTTGCCATACGAGGGCTATGCACTTGCCTGCTTCTCTCCGCTCACAGTCACAGCTTACGGAGACTACGGAGTGGGAGGCGAGATTACACAACTTCCTCCCCCCCCCCCTTTGCCCGGCTCGCGTATGTTAGCAGTCAAAACCATACAGGAGCTTGGCATTTGAAGTTTATTATCACAATCACGTAATGCGGTAAAGGTATAAAAGTGGGACATATTAGGTGGACGCCTAAAGTGACTCGGAAGGGTAGCGCTAGACAGGTACTAAGGGAGGCATATGGACACGCAGCGTTACCCGTCCAAGTATAAATTACCAAGTCACCCAAGAAACAGCAAGACTAAAATGTGGGGCTATGATTATTAACTCTTCAATGAAAAAAGGCGGGAAGGGGAGAGGGTACATTCTTTTTCCTTCAGTGCCGTATCTTCCAAACAAATTCATTGTTTCTTTACTGTTGCGGGATCTTGTAATGAAGCGTATCTTAACCTGGCTATACGTTGTCACACTTCACACGTTGTCGCACTTCACATGAAAGTCCACGCCCCTCGCAGCCACCACTAGCCGCCACACCATTGCCTTGTGTGTGCGATCGATTCGTGCGTGTGGTTCTTGCGAACTTCGTGTTCTGTCGTGAGACGCGCGTTGTTGAGCATGCGTTGGATCAGATAAAAATTCCTAACTTGACGGTCCGGAACGAATCCGGGAGATATATTTGGCCCGACCACAGTGACCTAGTTTGTAGTACACTTAAGCCTCGACAGTAACTGCGCGGGACTCGGGCCGCTGCATGAACAGTCAGGACAGTCCTGCGCAGAATCCGGGACGGTTGGTAGCGCTACTTGAGAAGGCCCAACGTTTATTAGCCCCGAAAAGTGGGGGCAGCGCCGCCTGGAGGGATGCCTGGATGGCGTCACGTATATGCGGCGAGGATGCTCTGGCGCCTGCCGTGGTGCGCAACGTGCGCTCGAATCGTACGCTGCTCCATTGTTAGCGATCGCTTTTCGCTCGACTCAACAAGCTCAAGATGAATGACGAAAGCGTCATCAATAACGCTCTTAGCAAAACAACGAAAAACTTTTGTCCAGTACGATCACCAACGGTTACCGCGCTCCACCATACACTTTGACCAGGTTTGTGTTGTCGCGCTGCTGAACATGAGCATAGGTTCCATTTTCGGCCGCGGCCGCCGCATTCTGACGTGAATGAAGAGCAAGAGCATGTTAGTGCTCGGATACAAAGTTATCCTTTAGCGTATCCCAATTCATCGTGGTTTTTACACAGAAGACAGCATACATACATTAATAGGTTGCTTTCGCCCCGCCGCGGGTGTCTAGTGGCTAAGGTACTCGGCTGCTGACCCGCAGGTCGCGGGTTCGAATCCCGGCTGCGGCGGGTGCATTTCCGATGGAGACGGAAATGTTGTAGGCCCGTGTGCTCAGATTTGGGTGCACGTTAAAGAACCCCAGGTGGTCCGAATTTCCGGAGCCCCCCACTACGGCGTCTCCCATAATCATTTGGTGGTTTTGGGACGTTAAACCCCACAAATCAATCATCAATTAATGGGTTACTTTCTTCACGAGCGGTTTCTTTCACAGATACTGAGATGTTCGCACTTTTGCAAGTTTTATTTGTATCGGACACATGTGCCCATCTGGCCGCGGATTTTTCTTCGTTTTTTGCTTTTGTTCGCCTGTGTACCAAGCTCTACGCACAGTTGCAAAAAAAAAACCCCATGCAGTACCGAGGCTCGCAAAGTATCTCCAAAGCGCTTGGCCGAGAATACCACTTCATAGTTGTTTTTATTGCGATAACAGTTATATGGATGCTCTCGGCTGGATTTTGCCGCCGGCATCGGCCTCACCATCACTCACCGTATATGTATATGTATCTATATATATGCGAAAACGCAAGAAAAAAAACAAAAAAAAAGACTCCGGTGCACGGAATCAAACGTGAGTTTTTTTTTTTTAATCATGAGTACGAGGCATTAACTACTGAGCCACCGAGGAGCACGCCCTTTACCGCTCAAACGCAAGCTATTTATATCTACCACTTACCGCTGTGGACGGGAATCTCGGGAGGAGTCGTGTTTTCAGCTTTACCAACACAATGGCGCAATGAACGCGCGCCGCCACTTCGCGCGGCGGCGCGCACCCTAATCTCCCACGCGCACTCTGCCCCGCTTAGAGGAGCCAAGCGACGCTTCCTCGCGCGCCCTTGTCTCGGGGTGGGGAGGAGGGGAGGATCGCGCATCTTGGCTGGTCTCGGGTTTTAGCTGGAACAATTCTGCTGTAGTTATCGGGCGCGCAAAGGTCACTGCAATTGTTGCAGCCTCCGTTTGCAAAAAGCGCGCTCTTTTAGACACCGAAGTAACAACTGAGACGCTTATTCGCGTGCATCCGTACCTGTGAGTACGTTTCGTGCGTCATTTGTGCGTGAGAAAGGGGGGGGGGGGTGTTTCGATCCTTTCTATTCCGCGCGTGACCTTCTAATATGTTGCTATCGCGTTTATTGCTTCGCCTTTGCGGCAAAGCTGCGGCTTTTTTCTCATGTACTCACTTACTCGTCATGCAGTTTCACGTTTTCCTCGCAGTAATTTTGGGGTTCTATCTCACTAAAAAACGAGTTGAGTTTGATTGCGGAAACTTCATGCAGCATCGTACACAAATGGCACTGTTACACTCGTACGTGCCGGCCTGAATAACTCACGCGTAAATTAAATTTTCTTGCATTTGATTACACCCGAGCTTTATTAACTATATGAATATGACTCGCGAGACCAGACACTTACTCATTTAGGAGAAGAACATTTAATTATTACGTGGGCCATGTCGCTGATACCAATCGAGACCATTCACAACGCTCATTTCGACTTCTAATCGTCTGCTTCGCAAATGATTTTTATCAATAGTGCTCCTACGTGAATTAAACATTATCGATTCTGACGCGGTATTTGATCGGACCAGCAGTTCATGCAAATCGGAATATACGGCCAAATAATTCCCAGTGACTAGGTGCTTACAAGAAATATTTATGTAATTCAAATACACTAACATCCCAGCATTTCCCTGAACGTTTTGTGTGTGACCGTATTTTTGTTCTACATTCTGGATATATCAAAAGATTTTTATGGTATATTCATCAACGTCTTTTTTAACAAAAGGCACAACTTTGACAAATCATCCAAATTATCTGCATAAAAACCACGATGTATTTAGTTAGTTTGAAAGCAGTGTAATTTTCTCTCTGATTATTCGGGAGACATGGTCTAACCTCGGAGTGTACGCCAAATTGTAATGAAGTTATAATCATCTGCGTAAAGCCTTTCAGCACAGATTTCTCGGCGTAAATGGTGACAACAACGAATGTCTTGCTGTAATGCACCACCAATTTCCCACTGAATCTCCCGTTCAGACGGGAGTTCGTCCATTAGATTGTAGCAACTTTCTGCAGCTCACTTAAATACCGCTATCAATGTAAGCATATTCCTTCTGCCTTGGTAGATTTGCATAACGACATTGAGTAGTTATCACGTACCACTGTATTGCGTAAAAGCGGGCACATGGCGGGTGCAGTAAAATGTGATACTCGGCCACGGAGCAAGCGAGTTTTTGCCGTGACGTCAACTCCATGGCCCCGACTGCCGCGCCGCCAGTGTTCGTTCTCGGGGCTAAGGGAAGGAGGGCCATTCCATGAGAATCGCATGAAGCAAATATTGTAAGAATGGAAATGAATGCCTCAAACAGGTTTGTATTGCCATGCATACATCTAATAAATTGATCCAAAAATGCATGGAAGAACATGAATAAGGACCATACAAAACATGAATGGTTGCCTGATTAACATGGCGAAATAGGTTTATTTTTATAATGATCTCCATTTTATCTGTAGTTTCATCCCTACACGGTGGCCTATGCACTCAGCTGCTGATTCGAAAATCGCGGGATCAAATCCCGGCTGTGGCGGCTGCATTTTCGATGGAAGAGAAAAATGCTGTAGGCTCGTGTGCATGTTAAAGAACCCCAGGTGGTCGAAATATCCGGAGCCCTCTACTACGACGTCTTTCATAATCATATGGTCGTTTTGGAACGTTAAACCTCACATATTATTGTTATTATTTACTGCAGTTTCGGTATAACGGTACACGTGGATGCTGCACTTCAGCTATAAGCGTGCACAGGGTCCCCTGTCAGAAAGGGGGGGGGGGGGGCGAAGGCTCATCTCAGCGCATGCACCCTCATAATTATGTGAATGTATGGGGTACACTTCCACCCCCTCCCCTCTTCAGTGACATGGGGCCGAACACCACCACGTATTCGAGCCCTGGAAGCTCCATGCAGGGTGTGGCGTCCTCGTTTGTCTCGTCACGCCGAGTACCGTTCCCCCTGCTGCGCACGTGCACTCAGACCCTCACAACGAAAGGACGGTGAGCCCACGCTCAAAGCGAGGAGGGCACCTGGCGACACTACAAATGAGGGGTTCTTTACGGGGAATTCAAAACACAGACACCAGTAATACAATATAACCAATCGTAAGTTACATGATTACACGGGACCCCGATTAGCTAATACAAATAAAGAATGGGGGCGTTGAACGCGATGGCAATATTTGGTTTTAAGTGCGTACTTCAAACACTTACTGACTGAATTTTTAGGACTTTCTATATATCCACCCGCTGCATGGCCTCGATTGTTCAGTAACGTGTGTGCCTTTTGTAGTGGGTGACTGGATTTAAATTATTTATGATTATCTTACGTTCTGACGCCCGATGGCAATGTACGCTTGTACCACGCATTACATTGCGGCAATATTTCATGTTGTAGTGTGAAGAATGTATACAGAACGCATGTGTTTGAAAGCATAAAACTAACTTGAACGCATTTTTCAAGCAGAGGGATTTATTATCACAGCGTTCACAAGCAGAGGCGTGGCTGTGCACCCGCTTGCCACGTAAATGACTCAGGTTTGATTTCCACTCATACCCTTAATTTTTTATTCTGTCTTTTATTTGCATCTTTCTCGTTTTTTTTTGGTCATGCAAAAATGATGTTTTTTTCGCTCTCAACCAAGGACGCCGAAGATAAAGCTCTCGCGTTAAAAATCGGCATATCCCTCGTACCTCGGGACGCAATTTTCGGAGCCCACCACTGCAGCGTCTCTCATAATCATATGGTGATTTTGGGGCGTTGAACCCCACATATCAATCAATCATACCTTGGGAGGAGGAGGTAAGTTTATTTACAGACAGGCAGAGAGGTCGGCCTGAGCGATAGCTTGCTCTAGCCTGCTACTCTACACTGGGGGAAGAGAAAGGGGAAAAGAAAAATTAATGGATGACGATGGTGAGATAGAGAGGTGAGTATGTAGTGTTCTTTCTAGCTGAGGCACATTTTATAGCCGCGCACATAGTCCAGTTGTTTCTAAAAAAGGTATGGGAATCGACATTACGCGAAGCATGCGGAGGGAAGGTGCACGACCGTTGTAATTTCCGTTATTGAGCGACACGTTACGAAAAGAGGTTAAATAAATGGCAGATTCCACGTATAGTATATAGGAATCAATGGTATACGCGAAGCACGAATGAAAAATGTTGATATGTCACTTTAAAATAAGCACAACGTTACGAGGTGGAAGTAAATGATGCCGTGATTCCCGTGTCATGATTATCATGTTTGAATGTGTCGTTTACCTTCGTCATCTATTCACGTCACGTGATACCAAATTTAGTATATGTGGAGCTAGCGTAACGGCCACGAGCACGCCGTTGTCCTGTTCTCACATGACACGCGTGTAAATGTTATTATGTTTGTACCAATGATATATTTCGTCATCAATTGACGTCACGTAACACCAAATTTGGTATACGTGGAGCTAGCAAAACGGCTGCGAGCGTATCATGAAATGCCCAATATACTCCAATGTAGCGTTGACGCGCGCGCACGCTGGCACATCGACGGTATACGTTAGCAAAACGCGAGCACTCTATAGTCTGACGCCAGGCGCGACCAGCGTTCGTCGGCGCGGCCCAGCGGAAACCAGCGCGAAAGGCGACATGCTACATTTTGCGCCGATCAGTTACTCAGAGAACACTGCCTCTCTCTACTTTCGTGATGGAGAGACGCCGGACGCGCTGAAACGCGCATGCGTCAAAGCAACGCAGCGCGGCGCGCGCCTGCGAGTATATGGCAGGACTGGCGCTTGGCGTGGCAACGCCGGCGTGACGCTGCACCAAATGAATGCCGGCGAGCACGCGCACCGCGTCACGTCGAAATGTATTGGTGCCTTGACTGCGGCATGTAGTCATGTTCTCACATGACACGCATCTCATGATTATTATGTTTGCACCAGTCACATACCTTCGTCACCTATTGCCGTCACGTAATGCCAAATTTGACAAGTGTGAAGCTAGCGAAATGGCCGCGAGCGCATCATCAGTGGAGCACGTAGTCATGTTACATTACACGCATGTCATGATTATCATGTTTGGATGTGTCATTTACCTATGCCATCCGTTCGCGTTGCGTAATGCCGAGTTTGGCACATGTGAAAATAGCGAAACAGCCGCGAGCGCATCATGAACGTAGCATGTATTCGTGTTGATTGATTGATATATGGGGTTTAACGCCCCCAAACCACCATATGATTATGAGAGACGCCGTAGTGGGGGGCTCCGGAAATTTTGACTACCTGTGGTTCTTTAACGTGCACCCAAATCTGAGCACATGGGCCTACAACATTTCCGCCTTCATCGGAAATGCAGCCGCCGCAGCCGGGATTTGATCCCGCAACCTGCGGGTCAGCAGCCAAGAACTCTTAGCTATTAGAACACCGTAGCGGGGCAGCATGTAGTCATGTTGTTACATGACACACATTGCATGATTATCATGTTTGCACCAGTATCCTACCTTCGTTATCTATTCACGTACTGTAATACCAAATTTGGTATGTGTGACGCTAGCGAAATGGCCGCTAGCACATCATGAGCGTAGCATGTAGTCATGTTGTTACATGACACGCATGTCATGTGTATCATGTTTGCTCCTGTATTATACCTCGTAGGCGCCTAGATAGATAGATAGATAGATAGATAGATAGATAGATAGATAGATAGATAGAAAGATAGATAGATAGATGGTCAAAGTCACCGAAGTTCGCTAAGGAATGCTTCGAATTTAATATATGTACAATGTTATACGCACAGAGTTATGTTGGAACGGTCTCACATATTTTATCGTGCGCTAGAAAACTACAGTATGACGTACCAACACGCCCAGAAGACTACGTTACTAAGCTTCATATAACCAGCTGTTTACACATGCGCAACGATGCCAACAGCAACATGAGTATTGACAACACTAGAAGCGGCAACCTGATAAATGTAACGCTTGTACTCTCGAGGATGGTAGCCCTGGACACTGCTACAAAAATTAATTTCAGTGGATGGCACTTAACTACAACTGATGTTAGCCGATGAGACGGCTGTATCACAGGAGTACATAAGTAGTGATTGTAAAATTGGATGACCAGCATTGCAACCACAATTGACATTTCACGAACATCGCACCTGAATATTATATTTTTCCAAAGCAGTCTGGCTCTGTGGTAGAATACTTGACTACCCATAGAATGCTTGGGTTCGATTCCTGCTGGGAAGATCCGGTGTTCATATGCTCATCACTGCCGATATCAATTTGTCCTAACGCTCCCGCATTTAAACTACGAATGTCTGTTACCGCCGTTCCTGGGTATACATATAAACTGTCAATCGCCTGTGACGCATATTTTCATTTTAGTGGCACGTCCGGTTCTATTATTCTCCTTTTCCCCCACCCCAAGCGTAGGGTAGCCAACCGAGCCAAGCTTGGTTAACCTCCCTGCCTTTCCTCTCTATTTATCTCTCTCTAGTGGCACGTCCCGTAGTACCGTATTCGGTATATATCACTTTCAGTGAAGGTGTGTACAAATGGAGACGCCAACTTTAATGGCACGTCACGCACCGCGTGTTCGATCAACTGGCTTGAAATTTAGCATGAAAAAAAAATTTTAGCATGAAAAAACCCTCCGTGAGGCATTCAAGAAGAATGTGCCGAATTCTGCGGTCCGAATTGCTCTGGCAAGTAAGGAGCTACAAGGACTGGTTGAAGGTGTCGTGCAGCTTGATGCATGGTACTAGCTGGCAGCCGTTCAACAGGGACTGGTGCCGCACTGGCAATGACACGTCCGAGTATCTCTGGCGACAATCTCTTCTTCCACTACTTCCAAAGAGAAAGAAGTCGCATGCGCAAGCTGGAAAAGTGTTGAACCACAGCGCCACAGCACTTCCTGACAAGCACCTTGATGTTCTTGGTCATGGTCCCAAGTTTCGTTTCGAGCCGCCACTAAAGCGGGTGGACAAGTTGGTGTTATAGCAAGGTACATTTCCAGGCAAGCAGTGGAAGAGGAGCAACCCAGGTTCATTTCGGAGTGTGTGGATGTCATTGCAAAGACTGAGACGAACGCACAGGGTAGGGACAGAGTTCGCCCAATTTGTAAAATTTTGGCAAATAACAAACTACAACTTCTTGTAGCTGACAAGGAAGGTTTCATTGTTGTTATGGATGAGGGCACCTTTTTGGAGAGGGCCGTGAAAGCACTCGACAAGAACTTTGTACCTGCAAATTGCAAGAGCTCAAAAGTAAAGAAAAATGCTTGTTCTTTGCTTTGTGAGATGAATTTTGAGCGGTTAGCTTCTGCGGTGAAATCTGCTAAGTGATCTGAACTTGATATATTTTTTTTCGGTCAAAACACACAAGCCATAAATGCCTTTCAGAGCGATTGTGTTCGAAAGAGACACGTGGCAAAACATTGTTTCGAGATACCTGCAAAGCAATTTAAAAATTCTTGCTATGCCGGATCCTTCTCCTGTCAGTAATTCCGAAGAGGTGGTACAGTTTCTGAGCACCGATAGCTTTAGCAAATGTAGCGCTTTCAGTATAGACATTGAGGCTTTGTACTATTCGATACCTCAAGATGAGCTGATGGCAAGCGTTCAAAGCTGCATCGCGCAGGATAATGATGAATTGTCTTTTAGCCTGAAGTGTGGAACTTCTGTGTCTAGTTTTCTAGAATTACTTCGCTTCTACCTGTAGTCAACCTTTGTGGCTTGGGGTGGTAATATTTATGTCCAGAGATCAGGGATATGCATAGGCTCTTCAGTAGCTCCGATTTTAAGCGAAGTTTTTCTCGGAAAGATTGATGTAGCACTTCAAAATCATTTGTCTGGACTCCCGGTTCACGTATTCAGATACATCGATGATTTTCCTGTGTTCACTACGTCCTCGGGTTTTACGCGAGATGTGAATATTTTCAAGGTTTTTAAACAAACAGGCAAGAAACTAAACTTTTCTTTTGAACTGCCACGTCTAAAGCAACTGCAATTTCTAGATTTTAACTTGGTCTTAGAACCCCAGCATATTTGCTGGTATTATTGTCCTAGATCCGTAAAGTCTATACTCAATTACAGGTCGAGCCACTCTAAGCTAGTAAAGAGAAGTATCGTTACTACGAGTTTGGGCTTTGCTCTGAAAAAGTCCTGTCAACACCAAATGAAAATGAGCTTTGATAGTCAAGTAAGGAAACTAGTACAAACAGGGTATCCTAATGATGTCATCACGTCCGTTTGTAACAACATGATTAAGAAACTTAGATTTGAAGGGAACCACCCGGGGCTTCGTGATGAGAGTAGAAAAGTTAGGAGGATAGCAGTGATTCCTTACCTTCATAAGACATCGCATGAACTTAAGCAACTCGCTAACAAATATAAAGTCGATGTGCTTTTCTCAGTCAAAAGCAAGCTGCAGTCTATTTTTTCACGCATGCGCAGAGAGCTTCCGCAGTGTCGCATGAAACACAGCAAACATTTCGTGGACTGCGCATTGGGCGTTGTTTACATGACTCCTTTTAGCTGTGGTAAAGTGTACATCGGTCAGTCGGGAAGGTGCGCCAATGTTCGTCTCAGAGAGCACGATTTTTCTTTGAAATCCTTGGGTGCATCGCATCTCGCGGCTCATTGCAGAGAGTGCGGTTGTTATCCTCTTTTTCAGGATACTGAAGTGGTTTTCCGATCTAACAGTCAATTAACTCGTGAGTTGACAGAAGCTTTTCACATAAGAAAAAGAGGGGAACAATGATGATATGTGGGGTTTAACGTCCCAAAACCACTCTATGATTATGAGAGACGCCGTAGTGGAGGGCTCCGGAAATTTAGACGACCTGGGGTTCTTTAACGTGCACCCAAATCTGAGCACACGGGCCTACAACATTTCCGCCTCCATCGGAAATGCAGCCGCTGCAGCCGGGATTCGAACCCGCACCCTGCGTGTCAGCAACCGAGTGCCTTAGCCACTAGACCACCGCGGCGGGGCAAGAGGGGAACAATGTGTCAGCCAGCTTTCCGTTTTGCTGCACGATAAAGAGTTTGCCTTTCTAGATCACGTTCCGAGATAATCTTTCTTCGTTTACCCTGTGTTCTCGATGTGCCACGGGTGTATTTTTTGCCTGCACACGCATGCGTTGTTTTTTGGTTGCCTGTTTATATATTCTTCCCTTTCTAATAAATAGTTTAGTTGCGAGAAAGCGCTTGTCCTCTCTTCCTTTCTGTTTATTCGTGCGCTTGAACTGACAGTTATCCCATTCATTTTGTTACTTTGAATGTTATACTAAGGACCTTGGAATTATGCCACGCGAACTTGACCCGTTTCTGACAGCGCATAATGATTGGTGACTGAAGCTAACGAAACGGCTGCGAGCGCATCACGTTGTCATGTATGTAGGTTGTCATGTTCTTACATGAAATGCATGTCATGGTTATCATGTTTGCACCAGTCACATACCTTCGTCATCCATTGGCGTGTAGTAACACCAAATTCGGTATATGTGAAGCTAGTGAAACAACGACGAGTGCAATAAGAGCGTAGCATGCAATCATGTTTTACATGGTGCGCATGTCCTGATTATCATATTTGGACGTGCCATTTATCTCGTCATCCGTTCACGTCACGTAATACCAGGTTTTTATACTTGAAGCTAGCGAAACGGCCGTGAGTGCATCATAAGCGTGACATGTAGTCATGTTCCTATACATGACACACATACCGTGATTATCATATGCTTTCACCAGTCATATACCTTCGTCATCCATTCGCTTTACGTAGTACCAAATCCAGTACATGCATGTGTAGCTAGCGAAACGACCGCGAGCGCACAATGAACGTGACGTGTAGCATGACTTACATGACACGCATGTCATGATTTCCACGTTAGGGCCTGTCACTTATGTTCGCCATGTAGTCATATCATACTATACCAGTTTTGTAATATGTCATCTGAACGAAACCAGCGCAACAGCAGCAAGACCAAAAAATGTAAATCACGATATAACATTATTAACATACATGTCATGATTTACGTGTTATGATTAGCCCCTTATGCTCGTTATACAGTAATGTTTTGCCATACCAATTTTGGTACCGACACAATTATCGAAATGGCCAGGAGAGCTAAAAGTCGTAGGCGGCTCGATAGCTAGCTAGCTAGCTAGATAGATAGATAGATAGATAGATAGATAGATAGATAGATAGATAGATAGATAGATAGATAGATAGATGAATATCCTCAACGTCACCGAATTTCTCTAAGAAATGCTTCGCATTTGAAAGGAGTGTGTACCCACCGAGCCCCCGACGAGACGACGGAACCACCGACCCGCGAAGAAGAACAAAGGGTCATCGCCGTATGGAGAGGTAAAAACGTATACTCTATTTCTGAGGTCCCGAAGCGGTAGAATAGAGTAGAACCTTGGACAGTGGCACACGCCCACGCTGGGGCATTCGCCAAGAACCGGGTAGCTTTCAGAGGAAATCCTTAATTATTTGATTAACTGTTGCCCAGTTAAAGATGATTAAGTCTCATGAAAGTATGTCTTGCATCCCCACTTGTCACACGCAAGCGTGAACGAGGCCCGAAACCCACCAAAATTAGAACAGTGGGACATTGGGTTAGATTTTCGAAGGGCAGGGGTGATCTACGAATAGGTGCTAGCTCTCTGGTTGGGGAAGGGAGGGGAGGAGTGATTTTTTAGAAAAAGGTGGAAAGGTAAAAAAAATGGGGTGTGTAGTGCACGATAACTGCTTCACATGTGAAGACACCTCAACCGATACGCTCACGAGGGAATGAAGGGACAGTTAGAGCGAAGAAAAAAAGTAGGCTAAAAAGGAGGGGGGGGGGGCGTGACGTCAAGAAGGATAAAAAAAAGGAAAATGATATCTAACGTGATGGGAGGAGGACACGCTTTACCGTGACGAGTGGCTTATAAAAGTCGCTCGGCCAAGCTGGTGTCCTCAAGAAGGTCGAGTGAGGCCGCAAGGGCAGAGTGGCGATGGTCTTAGAATGACAGGCGCCCAATATTGCCGAACTTCTCTCGACAGAAATTTTAAATGTTTGCGTAGCACCATTTCCTAAAGCTTCCCATCTCTCCTTTTCCCAGGTGCCACACATGTTCTGCCGATATTCGACAATGCATCCGAAGTTGATGTGCAACCATGCAGAACTGACTCCTGCTACCGATGAGGAGCAGGACTAGATCACAGTGCCCCTAATTCACCCCTCGTGTGGGTGTGTCTTCGTAGCCGGTGGGGTGTAGGAGATCCTGCAGAGTCGAAGCTGCCAGTCCGACGAGATAGTAGTTCTTGACAAGAGGTGGGACAATGTTTCCACCGCGTCGCAGTCGGCGCAGTTCGATGAGCTCGCGCCGCGCAGACGATGCCTCCATTCAGCTGGCCACACCGAGTCGGTCCTCAGGGCTAGGAGGAGCCCTCGCTCGCGGCGGATGAAACCAGTCGCTGGCGTGGGTGGAGGGCGGTGTTTGGCGGTCACCCGAGCGTCAGAATGTGCGTTAAACTCCCGGCAAAGGTTATTGCGTGCCGTGTCGAAGGAGCTTGCGTAGTCCGTTAGCGGGGTCTCAGAGCAGTGTGCTCGTTTGGCAAGCGAGAGGGACGCGAGCACTCTTCGAAGTAAAATGGCATCGAGCAACTGGGGCAATATGTGGGGTTAAACAACCCAAACCACCATATGATTTTGAGAGATGGCGCAGTGGAGGGCTCCGGAAATTTCGACCACCTGGGGCTCTTTAACGTGCACCCAAATCTGTGCACGTGGGCCTACACCGTTTCCGCCTCCATCGGAAATGCAGCCGCCGCAGCCGGGATTCGATCCCGCGACCTTCGGGTAAGCAGCCGAGTAACTTAGCCACTAGACCACCTCGGCGGGGCGAGCAACTGGGGCGGGTGCCTGAATTTGCACAAACTATCGATGCCAATGGGTCAAATTAAGCTCGCCTTTTGTTAGCGGGGGCGTAGGCAGAAATTTTTTTGGGGTGGGGGGGACATTACATTGAATTGAAGGAGGCCGGGCGGGCAGATGTGCTCGACTGTCATTTTTCGCTGTATATGCTGTGGCGATCATCATCATCATCATCATCATCATCATCATCATCATCATCATCATCATCATCATCCTGACTACGTCCTCTGCAGGACAAAGGCCTCTCCCATGTTCCGCCAGTCAACTCGGTCCTGTGCTTGCTGCTGCTACTTCATACCCACAAACTTCTTAATCTCATCTGCCCACCTAACTTTCTGTCTCCCCCTAACCCCCTTGCCTTCTCTGGGAATCCAGTCAGTTACCCTTAATGACCAGCGGTTATCCTGCATACGCGCTGCACGCCCGGCCCATGTCCATTTCCACTTCTTGATTTATACTATGATATCCTTAACCCCGGTTTGTGCCCTGACCACTCTGCTCTCTTGTTGTCTCTTAATGTTACACCTATCATTTTCCTTTCCATCGCTCGCTGCGTAGTCCTCAATTTAAGCTGAACCTTCTTTGTAAGTCTCCATGTTTCTGCTCTGTAGCTAAGTACCGGCAGGATGAAGCTGTTATATACCTTCCTCTTGAGGGTAGTGGTAATCAACCAGCCATGCTTTGAGCGTGCTTGCCAAGTGTGCTCCATGCCATTCTTATTTTTCTAGTTACTTCCACCTTGTGGTTCGGCTCCGTGGTTGTTACCTGTCCTAAGTAGATATATTCTTTTACAAGTGCACCGTTACCTATTCCGATGTGCTGTTCTCTTCCTGAGGTTGTTGTACATTACTTTCGTTTTCTGCAGGTCAATTTTCTGCAGAATTCAATCAACCAAAGGAACAAGCAGGATTTCAAACAGGCTACTCAACAGTCGACCACATTCACACTAGCAATCAGGTAATAGAGAAATGCTCAGAATATAACTGACCACTATACAAAGCCTTCATAGATTACGAGAAGTCGTTTGATTCAATAGAGATATCAGTCGTCATGCAGACACTGCGTAATCAGAGCGTCGATGAAGTATATATAAACATTCTGGAAGAAATCTACAGGGGATCAACTGCTACCATAGTGCTTCATAAAGAAAGCAACAGAATACCAACCAAGAAGGGTGTATGGCAGGGGTATACAGTCTCGCCAATGCTATTTACCACGTGCTTACAGGAGGTTTTCAGAAGCCTAGAATGGGAACAGTTAGGAATAAGAGTTAATGGAGAATACCTTAGTAACCTGCGCTTCGCCGATGTCATTGCATTGCTTAGTAACGCAGGGGACGAATTGCAACTCATTATTACGGAGTTGGACAAGGAGAGCAAAATGGTAGGCCCTAAAATTAATCTGAAGAAAACGAAATTAATGTATAACAACAAGGGCTAAAAGAAATTTCTGGGGGGGGGGCGGTGTGCCACCCCCTGGCTGCGCCACTGGCTGTGGCTATTACCGCACGGACCCCAAAAATAGACGGAAGCCTAGCACCAGCGACAAACATACAGATTCATCGTAAAAGAGATTATTTGCTCATTTATGTCCAAGTTGCCACGAATATTGTCAGAGGCACAAGACGTGTACAAGACTCAGGTGTATGGCTTGCGCCATTCACCGGCATAAATGAGTCAAGAGCCTTTTTTGAACAAGGAACAAAAGGTTTATTATATGGTTAAGCAAAATGACATATAACACGATTCAAAAGTACTATTCAAAGCAAAGTAGAGTCTAGGTATTGTATTTACTCGAATATATAACGCGAGTTTTCCCACCAGATTCTTGTGCCTATAGAAACGACCCTCGCGTTGCATTCGAATATCAAAATAAGTATTTTTCCTTCCGAACGCAATGAGAAGTCATCCCTCGCCTACAATAGCGTTACAATAGCGTAGGTGTGACATATATATTCCACAATTATTGCGAACTGGTGCAGTATGCACGAAAATGAAGATATGTAGAAATAATAAGGAACATAGATATCAGCTGGATGACCGAAAAGCAAGAGATGAACTAATAATTACCGTGCACAATCCTTTATATACAGGCGAATGGCATATGTAACCGCGCATAGCGACAGTCCTTCAGCACGGACACATTTCCCCTGGAAACTTGAGAGGCGTGTTGGCGCCGGCTGCAGGACGTCTGGTGGTCATGTGTTACCGGACGCGTTGTTCGCTGCCTTGCATCCCAGGAGTTGCGTTCCTCGGCATGGGTTTCTTCTGCAGAGCAGACTGTCGAATCACAGAAGAGGGCCATTTCTATACCCTTACATTGGCGCCGGTTATCGCTTCCTGTATCGTCTCGATGCATGCTGCGCTGGTTGCTATTGTGGCTCGCATTTCACTGCCGGTCCCCTTCACCATAGCTAGCAATCAACTCACACAAAACACCAGTCACACAGGCACATCATCTCTCACGTGACTCGTATGCAGTGTCCTTTGGTTCAGACACTGCTGGAAGTCACGTTCACTAGCGAGCCGTTCAATACCAAACTAAGGCTACGAGTTCTTAAGTCCAGTTGTGTTACGAAACAGCGATGTCGGGGCTCTCTACCGCTATCAACCATAGAAAGTGATTCTTGTGGGCTCACGGCACCATTTTTTTAAAGACAGGATAGACACACGTTCACACTTGACACCGGTGCATTAGACGTACGTTCGCATACGCACGTTCACAGGAGATGCTCGTGGGGTTTCGGGGCTGATGGTTGTCTCGCCCGTGATGTCCTCTCTTAGACGACCGCTCGACGAACGGGGCCCCGTTCACGGACTTGTCTAAGTGTCTCCCAAGTTCTTACTTTCCTCTCAAACTTTACTTCTCTCGCTCTATCTCCATTAATTTATCCTTATCCCTCCCCTTGTGAGCTACTGCAGAGGTGTCGCACTCTGATGCAGACAGTTGCGGCCTTGCGGGGCCCACTTTTCATTTTTCATATTCACTACTCTCCCTCCCGGCATTGGCACTAGAACTGCCGGGGTTGGGGGTAGGGGTGGGAGGCGTTATTAGTAGGAATTACACAACGCACCTTGAACACCTTCTAGCGAAAACGAGGGAACCATAAGGGGACATGGATGAGCCCTAATGGCGATAAGAACAAAATTGACTTTGTACTGAGTGCACACCCAGGCATCCTGCAGGATGTGCAAGTGCTTGACGAGGTACGTTGCAGTGACTATAAAATTGTAAGGTCTAGAATTCACTTAGACTTGAAGGAGGAACGAGAGAAACTGATATGCGAGAATACAATCAATGAGCTAGCACTGAGAGAGAAAGTACAGGAATTCAGAGTCTCACTTCAAAACAGGTACTTAGTTCTTGTCGAGGAAACCGGCCTTAGCGTTGACGCAATGAATGATAATCTGACGGGTATCATAACGGAGTGTGCAGTGGAAGTTGGAAGTACGGTATTTAGGCAAGACAATAGAAAACTAGCTGTCCCAAGAGACGAAGACCCTCATTAAGAAACGTCAAACATGAAAGTCTCAAACACAATAGACAAAATAGCTCTCGCAGAGCTTCCCAAGTTGAATAATAAGCGAACAGTATCCGATTTAAAAAGGTATAACATGGAGAAAATTGAACATGCTTTAAAGAATGGAGGAAGCCTCGAAGCGATGAAGAGGAAACTTGGGATGGGCCAAAAGCAGATGCATGCACTAAGTGACAGGGAAGGCAAAGTAACTACTAATATGGATAGAATAGCTAAAATAGCGGATAAGTTTTACAGAGATATGTACAGTAGCCTGGACAACCAGGAGCATAATGTAAGAACTAGCAGTGGCGCTTGTGAGATCCCATCAGTAATGACCGAAGAGATCAGTAAAACCTTGGAGGGAATGCAAAGAGGCAAAGGTGCTGGAGCGGATCAGGTAACATCAGATCTGCTGAAAGATAGAAGACTGTGTTAGAAAAACTGGCCGCCCTGAGTACGAATTGTCTTCTGACGGGAAGAGTAGCAGAATCATGGAAGAATGCTAACGTCATCTTAATTCATAAGAAAGGGGATGACAAGAACTTGAACAAGTACAGGCCAATCACCTTGCTTTCCATCGTATACAAGCTATTTACAAAGGTTATTACTAACAAATTAAAAAAACATTATAATTGAATCAACTAAGTGATTACGCAGAATTTCATATAGGCTATTCAACAATCGACCACACTCATGCTATCAATCAGGTGGTAACGAAATACTCAGATATACCAAACCAGATTACGAGATGGCATTTGATTAAGTAGAGATATCAGTAGTCACGCAGACCCCGCTGAATCAGGGCATCTACCAAGCATATAAAAACATCCTAGAATAAATATACAGCAGATAAACTGTCACCATAGTGCTCCATAAAAAAAGCGACAGAATACCAATAAAGAACGGTGTAAAACAAGGGGATGCGATATCCCCAGTGCTATTTACCGCGTGCTTACAGGAGGTTTTCAGGGGCCTAGAATGGGAAGAGTTAGGGATAAGAGCTGATAGAGAGTACCTTAGTAACCTGTGCTTCACTGATAACATTGAATTGCTGAGCAACTCTGGGGACGAATCGTAAATCATGATTACTGAGTTAGACATGGAGAGCAGAAATGTAGGTCTTAAAATTAATCTGCAGAAAACGAAACTAATTTATACAACTTTGGAAGAGAACAGTGCTCCAAGACGGATAGCAAGACACGATGTTGTAAAATAGTATGTCTACTTAAGACAGGTAGTAATCGTGGAGCCGACCCACTAGATTGAAGTAACTACAAGAATAAGGATGGGGTGGAGCACATTCGGCAAGAATTCTCAATTCAAGAACAAAGCAGAGTGTATATCAGGGAAAGAACGGGTGTTACAGACAGCGTAGTCAAAATCAAGAAGAAGAAATGGTCGTGGGCAGGGCACGTAGCACGAAGGTAAGATAACCACTGGTCATTAAGGATCACAGACTGAATTACAAGAGAAGACAAGCGGGTGAAGGGAAGACAGAAAGTTAGGTGGGCAGATCAGATTAAGAAGTTTGCAGGTATAAAGTGGCAGCAGCAAGAACAGGACCGAGTTGACTGGCGGAACGTGGGAGAGGCCTTTGTCCTGCAGTTGGCGTAGTCAGGCTGATGATAATAATAATGATGCCCCCCCCCCCCTAACACACACGTTCTCACTTGACGCCAGTGAACAAGCAAATAAACACGAACGAAAAAAACAACAACAAAAGTGCTGCACGTATAGCTTCGCGTAACTCTTCTTAGATAATGCGGTAACGGCAAGCAGGTGCGTAGCCAGAAAAGTTTTTTGGTGGGGTGGTACCGCATTGATTTTGGGAAGGGCATCCCTTTATAATGGTAATTTATTGCTCTGTAAATCATGGCAAAAAAAGTTGGAGAGGAGTTGGCACGTGCGCGATGTGCCACCTTCTGGCTATGCCTTTGACGGTAACTAATATATTCGAATCGCTCGTGAAAACCCATTTTTATGACATACGTCAGGACGTCTCGTGCATGCAGCGCCTCTCCATATATGCGCTTATGCAGGTTACGTGACTTTCGTGACAGCGACAGAGGTGAAACGAAAGGGACGCGCAAAGGATTGTTGTTTTGCGCGGTCTTTCTGCGCAGCGAGCGTCCATCGATCTCCGATAACGTAACGGACGGGCATCGCACTATTCGCTTGTCTTCGAGGCTTCTCCTGGGTGCGCGTGGGTGCCTAGACGGCGATAACACCTTTCCTGTTGACAAAACAAAAGAAATTTTACACCACAGAGGCTATCTCGGACGGACACTGGTACTGGCCACATGACGATAGGGGCAAGCGCAGGCGTCGACGTAGTCTGTTGAAACCGGTGTAATCTGGAGTACCACGCGGCCATATCGCTTCGACATCCTATTGTCCCGCCGTGACGCGTGCGTACATATTGACGCATTGCTCTTTTTTATTCATCGCAAGAAAATAACGTGCCTCGTACATTATTTGGTAGATAGTTCATTTATCTGCATGCATTCAAGATGTCCGAAAGCTCTTATCTATATGCACTTGGTGCTGTACTGAGACAAGGGGAACCTACGATAAGCTCACAGTTGAGGCATAGTGTAGTGAAAAGTAGATGACAAGGGGGATGCAGCAGCGAGTGCAAGTTACGTGTGTTAGTGAATTATCGCCTACAATACGCGTACAGCCGTTCTGCATAAGAACATAGGGATAAGGCTGTCGAAGAAGTCTGACAGCAGGCACTGGAATCAGGGAGCCGCTGAGGCGATAAGGGAACGCTACGCTGTGTACGCAGCGGGAAATTTCGCAACGCGATAGTAGAAAAGTGAAGATACGGCGGCGAGTTGCAAACAACGAGGGTGTGACGGACTCGGACGCAACAGTGCAGCCCGTCCGGTGATCCAGCCTGTACCGGATGACAAAAGGGCTTCTGCGGTGCAAAACAAAAAAAAAGTGCGTGTGACGCAACGATCACGTGATCGCCTTTCTCGTAACCCGATCTCCATTGGTGGTCTATTCTTCTTGTACTCGCGCAACCAGAGAACGGCCTGTGGCAGCGTCGAAGCGTCATATATTTCGGACCTTGCCCGGTGTGTCGCAGCAGACGACGCCCAGAGGCAGACGACCGCAGACGGGGCCAGTACTTGGCTGTTTTCAGGCATCGATTCGTCGACATGGGGGACCACGTCTACCAAATACGCTCTCTCGGAGTCGGCAGCGAAGGTATCCCCGACCAGTACGCGGACGGCAGGGCGGCCAAGGTGTGGGAACTCTACATCGGAGAGCGCGAGAAGAGAACGGAACACTACAAGGAGTTCCTCTCCAACAAACTTCGTGATCTGGGCTGCCATCACGTCCTTGATGTTGCGTGCGGTACTGGGTTCGTATGCACTCGTTTACAGCTCCTTCAAAAATTATGTTAATTTTCGAATATCTTCAAATATGTACATTCGGCATAAACTAGGGGGTTTCAAACCCACTTCTCATAGCGCGCCACAGTCACTAAATTTAGTTCCTCGCAAATGCCCAGACAGTGCAGAAAGTTAAATTTTTCCCCCCATTTTATTTACCCTAAAGGCCCGAAGGCATTACAAAGGGGGGAGGGATATAAGTTTTTACAGAACATTTTATATAAAAACGAGAAAAATAGTGGTGTTCAATCAGGAGTGCGTATCGACATGCATGTGCAGTTCGTTAAAAGTATGCAAGAGAACAAAAAATAATCACGAAAAAAATGAACTGCTGAACAACATACGTACAATTTATCCATAAATACGGAAAAAATCAATAACAGAAAAAACGTTTACAAAGAGCACTTGCGGAACAAAGATCATACACAATTTACATACAAATGTGGACAAGGCAGGCAGAAAATAGAAGTATTTACTAAAAGCAATACAGTGATTCGGACATATATGTACTAATACGTTAGATGATTTCTGTTATGGACTGGAATACCCTTTGACAAAGTTAAAATGTTTCAGAATTTGTAAGAGTGTGGTTCATCTTCTCAATGAATTGTGTGTGGCAATAAGAATTGTTTAAGCTTTTCTGAATATTTGTCAGCTTTTTTGGATCTCGGCAATCGATTCCACTCCTGGATAGCCAAATGAAGATAGGAAAACCGAAGTAGTTACGTACGAGCGAATGGTTGGAGAACTTTAAGGAATGGGGTATGTGGTGGTGGTTTCAAGGGAATTTGTTGCAGGGCTAGTTTTTCGTAATGGTAAACTTAAAAGTGCAAATATGGCACGGGACACAGACAAATACTTGTGCTGTATGTGTTCTTTTATAGGTCCCATGCCGCATTTGCCCTCTGATATTTATCGTGCCAGCTAAAACGTTTTGAAGAAGGCCCACCTCATATTTCACATGAGCCATTTCTGAAGGGGATCTATACTTCTGAGGAATCTATATTTTGAGTAAAATAAAATGTGAAACACCTTTCATGAACACCAGGACGTCATAAAAGAAAAGAAGTCAACCATGATAATTTTTTGGCATGATATTATCTCTGATATTGGTGACAATATACATTAGACGAAGGGATTTCGTAATTAACTAGAGTAAACACAGACGTAAAGTGCTCGTTGAACACACTGGCAATAACCTGCGGCTTCCTAATGGAGGTTTCATTATGGACAATTGTATAGCTATAGCTACTCGAGTGACTTGTTAAAATGAAGCTCCAGTGCTTTGAAACGTACGTTAGAAAAAGGGGGTAACAGCACTTGTAGACATCATAGCGCAAACTTTCAACAACAGTTTATTACACGCAGATCCCCCTAGTGTATGTACTCCACCACGCCACACGTTACATGTGCATAGCTCTCACAACCATGAAATATAACCGACGCGCATGCATCAGCACAATACAACACTATATTTTTCCCACTTTTTTTGCTTTTTCGTTCTTCCTTTTTTTATACCGTGCGTAATCGCAAAAAATGCTTATCGCGAATACATGTAATCAAGTTCCTTATTTGTCCACATCACTGATGCACTGCTCAACACGCCGTCCATCAGTGATGATTCCACTTATTTGTAGAAAGTGCTGTATCGAATAGACCGGTAGACGCGTAAATGATCGCATGCGCGAGCGCAATAACAAAGTAAATAGTGTTGTTCCTGACGGTTTTCTTTCCCTTTATTGCCAGAGATGTAATTGCACACCAAAATTCAAGGAAACGGTTATTATGAATGGAAGTAGGTGCGAAATTACGCGATTGATAATGGAGGCTGTCAGAATATTAGCGCTTGGTGACGCGTTTGTGAGCAGTCCATCAGTCATGTTGACAGATAAGGATCTTGATTACATGTATTCGCTATAAGCGATTTTTTTGCGGTTACGCACGAGAGAAAAAAAGGAAGAAATTGGTCAGTTTCTAAGCAGTTGACATCACGTGTTTACGTCGTCACACGTCTTGATGACGCTACCAGCTTCAACAATACTCGACGTCGAGATGACGTCAGACCCCCCACGGCTCGTCTCGGAATTCCGTACGACGTCGCACGACTTTTCGTGCCATGTAGTGTTGATGTCGACGGTCACGTTTCCTGAGCCATTTAATTATAAATTAGGAGGAAATGTTATCTCGCGCTTTACGAGTGGGTGATTTGCGACTACTAGGCTCATGATATCGGGGTGGCAGAATGCACCTGACTCTTTGTTCAGCACAAAGAGCGGACGATTTACGGCATCATTTGTGCTCGACAACGGTAGAGCATTAACCTGTCCACGCTATGTTTAGAAAAAAAGTGTTTAACGATTTAAAGTACACGGTACTCTACTGTGGGAGAGCATTTGGTCGTTCCAGCGACGCAGGCGGCGCCAGTAGCCGTGCTCCGGAGCTGTCACATGGTGAGAAAACTGCGACGAAGTTCGGTCTTTCAGACGTCATAAATCAATGAACGCGTCTTCACGCTCTGTGACGCTGACGTAAACGCTCACGACATAACCGTCTCGTCCGTCATTTCGGCCTTCCGCTGCGCCGCCTAATGCCACTGGACTGATCGAATAAAGCCGTCCTGACACGTATGAACAAGTGTGTGTTTAGATTAATTAGTTAACAATTTAGAGTACTTTGTAGTTTACTATAGGAGAGCATAAAGCCATCCCGTGAGCCTAACAATGCCTAGGCATAATCGTAGGCAGAACCTACAACGTACACATTAACAACCCTTAACACGTCTGGCTACACGAACACTTTATAGCAGACCTCCAATCAGTCACCGGCATTTGACCATGTTAGAGGTAAATATATTGATAATATCGGTAGAAAGGAGCGCGTGTACCTTGTTATCATTTGCAAGGTGATATATGCAACCTTTATCTTACAAATACTGCAAAGACAATCATGGGCCCTGTGCCACGCGTTGTACGTTTGCACTTACACAATAGCTACGGAGGGCACCCACCCTGTGTCCATACGACTGCCAGAGCCAAAACGAGATAGTCCTGTTTCTTTTAGGGGCGAAGCTCCTTGAAGCGGCACCCGTTCGTTCTCATATAGTATAGTGCGTAACATGTCTTACGTTTTGACCTGCAAGGTGGTGTCGGTGGGAGATTTCTCCTGTGCGTTGTTCTATCTATCTATCTATCTATCTATCTATCTATCTATCTATCTATCTAGTATCTATCTAGCTATCTATCGATCTATCTATCTAGCTAGCTAGCTATCTATCTATCTATCGATCTATCGAGCTATCTATCTATCTATCTATCTATCTATCTATCTATCTATCTATCTATCTATCTATCTATCTATCTATCTATCTATCTATCTATCTATCTATCTATCTATCTATCTATCTATCTATCTATCTATCTATCTATCTATCTATCTATCTATCTATCTATCTATCTATCTATCTATCTATCTATCTATCTATCTCTATCTATCTATCTATCTATCTATCTATCTATCTATCTATCTATCTATCTATCTATCTATCTATCTATCTATCTATCTATCTGTCTGTCTGTCTGTCTGTCTGTCTGTCTGTCTGTCTGTCTGTCTGTCTGTCTGTCTGTCTGTCTGTCTGTCTGTCTGTCTGTCTGTCTGTCTATCTATCTATCTATCTATCTATCTATCTATCTATCTATCTATCTATCTATCTATCTATCTATCTATCTATCTATCTATCTATCTATCTATCTATCTATCTATCTATCTATCTATCTATCCATCTATCTTCAAGTTGCAGTTATAGTGCTCATTCATGATCGCACCACTTTTATCTCAACTGCAGCATAGACTCCGTGCTGCTTCTGGAAGAGGGCTTCAAAGTTACAAGTGTGGACGCCAGCGACCGCATGCTCAAGTACGCGCTCAAAATTCGCTGGAACCGCAGAAAGGAGAAGGCCTTTGACGACTGGGGTAAGCGTACATCAACGAAACTTACAGCTGACCCACAAAAACTGAACTGCATTGCATTGTGTAATCACGGCTGCTAGATTAAAAAAAAGGGTGGGGGATTAATACTAGCCGTGTAAAACTTAGAAAACAGTGAACGTAGTTCATTTCTTGCGTCCTAACGTAGCCTTCTTGGCTGATGATAGGTCTTTCTCCGACGTAGACGGAGTGCAGTCCAACCACAGCTTGCCACTGGTCATGGGAAAACGGCCAAAGTGCAGCACCAGAACTAACGGTCAAAGCTGGCTGGGGAAATGTTTGGCTGGGGCACCTGCGGTAGAAGCGCGGGCCTTTCGTCGCTTGTAAAGGTGTATTTACACGACCGATGAAATCGCGATTTGACTCCGGGGATCGCTTACTATGGCACCATGCGTCACCCATTTCCTCCGCGTCGCCGTTTCAGTCCGCTCGGAGCGATTCGTGAAACGATAAAAGCCCAATCAAAGTTGGGATCTTCGGCGAGTAATGCTGAAGTTTTCGCTTGTTGTGTGTATCCGCTTTTCCCACGATGACACGGGGCATGCGCACTTTTTTGGTGGAAAAGACGCAAAACGCCTTCTTGTCTTTGTGAGGCCTTCGTTCTAGCAATGCTACATCTCCAGGCCTTTGCCGAAATCCTATTAAAACGCCAGAGCGCTGCACAGGAAAATGAAAAGGGCGGATTCTCTCCTGTCGTGTGAATGCTGGGTGTGGAGGGATCCAAATGATGTCACATGTCACGCGACTAATCTGTCCGCGATCACGCCCGTCGTGTGAATACAGCTTAATCGGCTTGCACCACGCCGGGAAACTTGGTGCGGTGGCTGTGCGGAGGCTACATGACCGGTCATGTAAGCTTCTTAGCGGGGGCTGTCTCCGTTGGTGGGCGTGGCTGATCAGCAACGGCGTGGAGGATTTTTGGATGCGAAGCATCTCTTTTACTCATGTGTGTAACGCCGTACGTACGAGCGTCCATACGAACGTGCCGCAACGCGTTCACGTTTGCCGAGGGTGTTGGAGCGGTTCCGAGTAGGTCCCGCCGCAGTTACGAGTCCATGTCACGATCTCCACTTACGCTTCTCTCGCAGATGCCCGCTGACGTAACTCTCTCTCTCTCTCTCACCCGCAGCATGCTCACAGCAGCACCCGCAGCTGCCGGTTCCTCCACATCCGCCCGCTCACAACACACTTCTCTCTTACTTCACCCTCTCCGCGTTCTGCAACGCTTGACCACACGTAGAGTGGAAACAATCTTTCGGCTTGTTGATTTGCTATGAAACTTACAGGAAACCAAGCCCACCTCCCGTGTCTTCGTGTTTCAAACTTAAGTACACGGTGTTTTGCTTCAAGCCATTCTTCCAACACCCATGTCGACACCCGTTTCAACCGGGTTAGCGCCGTGCGCACCGCTGCTGCCTCGCATCCCGTGAGGGTTCCCTTCGGAGATATGGTCCATAATTTTTCCCACACCCGATGTTTTACTTCGAGATTTAGGATCTTCATTCTCAAGAAGAAAACGGAAAAGAAAGACATCACAGCTTTGGCACCAAGGACTAAGCAATGAATGCGATAGCAGCAAATCTGGCAGTTATTGGAAGTAATGCTATAGGAGATTTAGAAACCATAAGAAATATAGGGAATACGGTCGATTGTGCTTGAATCGACAGTAATTAAGTAACCAATACATTCAAACGGGTGTTGTAGTAAATAACATGACATCCGAAAAGAGGTGAAGTCCAAGTTCGGCATCGAGAAACGCGACAAGCCCCTGCTTTTCGCGTCGAAGTAAATTATCTCCAGTGACTATCCCCGGAACATCCTGTAGGCACAACGCGCCGAAGTTATGCAGCAAACAGTTCATGACCTCAGTCCGTAAAGTTCCTGATGATATGCGCACTGTTGCTACGACAAAGGCGTGCGGTGTTTGAACGGCGAAAGCTTGGTCATAACTCAAGTTCGCTCACATTGACATTTAGAAAAAAAAATTGTGGCAGTTGACTCGTGAGGAGGCAAGCTCTCTTGATGAAGTGATGCGACGATTACTTGGAACAGTCTTGCAGCGCTCATTTAATGGGTGTGTTGTGGGTCTGGCAGTAACCGCGGCAGTCCGGCAGGATGGGCGTGGAGGCGCGCCTTATGTTGATAGGGATTAGTACGTAGGTCATACATTTGTGCATGCTATGTATTTCGCGTTGAAGTAATAGACAGTATCAAGGTTGCATCCCTGACAGCTGAAGTGGCCATGTTTCCTTATGCCGGGGTTTTATTGAGTTCTGCCACATTGTATGCTAAAGCAGCGAGCCTTACCTTGTACAACGTTCCAGTTTGTTGTTATCTCATCTATTGCTTCACGAAACTGCGACTTCAAGTGTAGCCTACCGTATTACGAAAACTGCACGACAGAAAGAGGCGAGATAAGAACCACACAAATGCAAATATTAAGTAATAACTGAAAAAGGCCCTACAACACTTTTTCGGCAGGATTAAAAAAACATGGCCGATATGTAATCGAGGCTCCCGAAAACATGTGCGCCAAACGTTAGAGCGCAGAACGTGGCCCGGAATTTAAAAATAATTTTCACAGTCAGAGAACTCGCACCTATTCTCCCGACAAATGAAGTCATACCCAAAGACCACGGCCATTGGCTGATTCTACATAGTCAACGAGCGACGTGCGTAGATGCCGCGCCATTTTCACCCGAACCTGATCTTTACGCCAGCACCACCGTCGCGTGACGTCCTGATCGGCAAAGCGGCGGCCATTCAGAATCGTGGCCCATGTGTGCGTTTGTGTGCGGGTGCAAGTGCTGTTATGTGTTTATCAGTGCATGTATCATAATCATCACCCAGCACCTGAAGTAGCATGTGAAGCGGCATGTGTGGCATGCCAGGCTGACACATCCATCTTTTCGCTGAAACGTTTGCCTCTCTCTTTCTCGCCATCGGTGTGAACTAGCCAGATGTGTGAAAGCGTTGTGTCTGCGTGTCTTCTCGTGCAGTGATCGAGGAAGCAAACTGGCTAACCCTTCCCGATGACATCGTCAAGCCGGCGTCCGGTGGTTTCGACGCGGTCATCTGCCTGGGAAACTCGTTCAGCCATTTGCCGGACTCTAGGGTTGCCCCCGGAAGTACGCATCGGCGCGCCATCGCCAACTTCCGGGAGATGCTCAAGCCCGGTGGATACTTGGTGATCGACCACCGCAACTACGATCACATCCTCGACCACGGCACAACGCCCGTGCATAGCATTTACTACAACGTGAGCACACCATGTTCGTGCATTTGCTGTTTAGAAACATGGTGCAGAAGAACACAGAGTTGGGCTAGTTGGTTAATTTTGATTCTTTAAAGGTTCAACTGTGCATAACAAACAAGGACAGAGAGAAAGTAAAGGACAGCACGTGCGCAGACTCAAAACTCAGAGTCTATTTTACTATTTCAGAGCAAAGTTCGTAGTATGTATGTGCAAGTACAGCCTTATTCGAGCTAGTGTCGGCTTTGCATTTGGCCCATTTCAGAAATAAGCTCCTCATGTATCCCCAAACGGCTTTTGGCTTTGCCTACTGACGTGGCTGTTTGAATGCCACGGGCTTAGGGGAAAAAAGTCACAGCTTTGCCCCAAAGGCGAAGCAATTGAACGCGAGAGCAACAAATGGGAAGGCCACTAGCTGAATAACAAGCATATCGAAACGCGCCCCGCGTTTCTCACGCACCAATGACGCACGATACGTACTCACAAGTACAGATGAACGCAAATAAGCACCTCAGTTGTTACTTCGCTGTGTCTCAAAAGCGCACTCTTTTCGCAAACGGAGACTGTGCAACGATTGCAATGACCTTTGTGCGCCCGGTAACTACAACTGAATCGTTCCGGTGAAAGCCACAAGCCAGCCAAGACGTACGATTCTCCCCACTGCGAGACTGCGAGATAATTGTGCGCGAGCGAACGTCCACCGTCTCTTCTCGGTGGGGCTACGCGTGTGAGATGAGAGCGTGCGCGCCTCCACGTGCTCATTGCGCCACTTTGCTGATAACGCTCAAAACACGATAGTGCCCCTCCCCCCCAAGATGCCCTTCATCAGTGGTAAGTGGGATATATTATTAGCTTGCTGTTTGAACCTTCAAGGACGTGGTTTTCTGTGGCCCATTGGTCGAATGTTGACTTGCCACGTATACGACTTTTTTTAGAGAGGCCCCTTAACTGCTCTGTTAGGTCCAACTACTCTCCGAAGAGAGTATAATGATCTCCTAGGAGAGTTTACGTGTTTCTTTCAAAGGGAGTCATACACAAAGCGAGCAAATACACAAATCAGTCAGACTCAGATGACTTCTTTTTTGTGTCCTAGAGTGTAGTGGGCTTGCTGAAATGCGCAGTCCCACATATTTTCAACAACCGTTAGAAAAGCGTAAGCGCAATTTCATTAGTAGGCCAGTCCCCGATAGTCCCAAAGCATTACATAGAAACCTTTAGCTTTTGAGGAGCATTTTTTCACACAATAGTATTGTACTCAGCATGTAAGGAGAAGTTGCTGCCTATTTGTAGCACCATGGTTACTATTCGTCTATTATGTGGCAGTTTTGCTCACGATGTCTGCAATGACAAGTACCGGTAAAAGTGCACACAAACAAACGCTCACAATTTTGAAGCCTCAATGCAGGGTTTGGGGGCCAGGTGTTACCCCCTCCCCCCCCCTCCCTAAATGATGGGCATATTTTTGTGTTTTTACGAGTTACACATCCCTCAGGATAACTCGCTCAGACACCGTGAACTGCGGAATGAAAAGTTCGTTTCGCACGCAGAGTAACCACATCAAGGACATCCAGACCTCGGTGCTGTACGTGGACAGAAATCCCTCGATGGTGATATTGGACTACGTCATGGACGTGTCTTCTTTGGAGAGCAAGTTCGACTGCACGGACACGGAATACAGCAAGAAAGGCCGGTTCTCCGGAGAGCCGATAAAGTATGAGCTTCAGTTTACGTTACGCAATATTTCATTTTTTTCGTCCCTTAGAAGCTATTTTTGACAAGGCCCTCAAGTTTTGCAATTTATGCGATTGCAGATAAGTAATAAATGATTTACCTAGGTGGCGTAGAATATTAGCTAGAAGAATGCGTTGTAGCTAAGTGCGACTTTACAGATACAAAAAAAAATGTCGTGGCAGTATAACAGGTGACGTCCTCAAGATTTGCCATGCACTTAATAAACATTCATCAAAACATTAAAACGTAAGAAAACATTAGCAGTTCGTGCTTTCATGTCAACTCGGTATCAGGGGCATAATTTGAAAGCCATGTAGAAAATATTTGCAAAAGCACGATGTCCTATGTTCATAGCCTTTCATACAAAGAATTCCAAAATTTCAAAGACATCCTGCATAGCATGTTCTATTTGCGGATGTTCCATGCTGAGGGTGCTGTATTTGCCGTTATTGTAACACTCTTTAATGTTTTTTAGCTTGTATATTTACGCCGTAAGAGCACCTAGACAATTGTTGCGAAGAAATAATTGATTAAAATAATCAAGAAATTTAAATTGTCCAGTCAGAAATCGGTGATTAGGGAAAGATGGTGTGCATTCCCCAGGAAGCACATTGGAGTGCGAAAATTCTTTCCAGAAATTATAATTACAATTTCGAGAAGTAAACAGTTTTAGGATAAAGGCAGCTGTGCAATCTATTTTGCTATTTGATATCATACTGGGCTTTCATCTACTAAATTTAGCGAAACGGAGGACCGTGGAAGACACGCAATAAGACGCGAAATCGCGGAAAAGTCCATACGCGATGTGCCTCTTTCAGGTGGCCGTGTCAAACTATTGTTGGCAGCTTGAAGTATGTGCTTTAGCGTGCTAGATAGATAGAATTTTGGGTTTAAGATGTGTTGCCACGCTGTTTTAATCCGCAATAATGCAATCGGATCAATTGACGCACGCACTATAGATCATGCAGGTGTTGAGAGAGGTTCCACCCCCCCCCCCCCTCCCCTCTCACGTTCAGGCTGGTAGGGACAAACTTTGGAGGACAGAAGAACCTATATGATCCTCTTCAGTTAAGTATATTGCACTCTCCGTGACCCTAAATTCTGTAACTTTTCTATAACGGAGACACACAGTGCAAGAGTCACTGTTGAACACGAGCTTTCTTAAATGTTACGGATTGATGATTTGTGGGGTTTAACGTCCCAAAACCACCATTTGATTATGAGAGACGCCGTAGTGGAGGGCTCCGGAAATTTTGACCACCTGGGGTTCTTTAACGTGCACCCAAATTAAATGTTACGGATTGACGCACCACGCGTATTTTGTAATGCCATGCTTAAAGATGCAAAGCAAAAAATGATTCCGGATTATCAACCGTTATTTACGTCGATGATTAGGCAGAAGCCATTGACAATGAGGTACGAATGTTATTGTTTGAGTGCGATTGTTATACGCATACAAACAATTCTCCTTTTTGTTGTTTTCTTTAACTTTTGTAAGATTGAAAATAAAGCGTGTACGTTAATATAGAAACAAACTAAAGCCGCAAGGGCACGATGTATTCCGCATCTTTATGACTTCTCTGGACTTTCACCAGGATGTACTGTGGCGTTGCTGCTGTGTTGCTTTTGTGCACCAGCGCCGGTTCGAGCACTGCGAGCTCCGTGCAGCGGGCTGCGTCCTCGTTTGTTTGAACGCACACACAAACAGCCAGGCCGGCCTCGTCCCGCCATGCACCGTGCGCGCCGCTGCGCACTCGAGCTCGCACCATCGCCACGATAGGACGGCGACGCTCCCCAAGTGACTGCATTATTACCAAAAATTAGGTACAAATGCATCAGTCGTTCGATACAACCGATCACAAGTAACGTAATTATAAGGTACGCCAATTGGCTAATAACAGTTACCAAATCTATTGATTAGTGGCCGCGAATATGCGGCACTTGTAAATAAGCACACACACACACACACACACACACACACACACACACACACACACACACACACACACACACACACACACACACACACACACACACACACACACACACGCACGCACACGCACGCCCACACACACACACACACACGCATGCATGCACGCACACACACACATACACGTGCACGCACGCACACACGCACGCATGCACACACACACACACACACATACGCACAGAGTAACGTTTGAAGCGCCGACTTACCTTTCGGCCAGCGCTATCGCGATCACGCACCCCTAAAGCAGAATACGTAACAGACATAAGAACAGTTGAGAGAAACATAGTGTGCACGATCTTGAGGCGCTGCCTCAGGACTTTGATGCCCGACGAGGTTACGTATACCCAACGACCAGCGATGAAAAACAATGGGTCGCGGCTGGCTGGAGAGGCCAAAACGCATACACACCCTCCGAGGTCTCGCAGTGGTTTCCCCGAACCCTGCCTCGCACCCCCGCTTGTCGGGCGAGTGCAAGCAGGCCCGAGTCTCGCCAAAAAAAGGCCAATGGGAAACCGTGGTAAAACCTCGAGGGTCTGGGTGGCAGCGAAGTGACGGAGATATATGTCCATCCACCATCCGTCCGATCCAGAGGAAAGGGACGCGAGAATTCTCCAAGGGAAGATGGCATCGAGCAACTGGTGCGGATTCTTGAATTCCCATAATACATACTTACAAATTTGTAGTAAGCGATCAGCACTAATGGCA
This sequence comes from Rhipicephalus annulatus, assembly GCA_013436015.1. Classification (NCBI taxonomy): domain Eukaryota; kingdom Metazoa; phylum Arthropoda; class Arachnida; order Ixodida; family Ixodidae; genus Rhipicephalus; species Rhipicephalus annulatus. Next base: position 683,538 of record WOVY01010379.1, on the reverse strand, counting down.
ATAAAATGACGCTAGAACGTAGAGTCAGGGTCAAATCCGTAAGCATGCCATGAATAATCAGTTGCATTGCTATATGAATTCAAGCACGGTGTAAAATGTTTTTTCACTGAGCATTGCTGTATACAATTCGGCCATTTGTAAAGATTCGTGGGTTTTAATAGAAAAGCATCAACTATAACTAAAAGCCTGGACGCTAAGCACACTTATTAAACTTAAACGTAATACGCTAAGAAAGATAGTACAGGTCAGTCTCTTCTAATGCGGTCGCGTTATGGAGCTCGTCTTGCAGGAACTTGAGCGTCGGTGTTGGCGTCGTTGGTTGTGGGCAACAGCTCGAGATGTGTAGTGGGAAGAGTCTCCTTGACGCATGTATAATATTGCATGGTGGCATCGCAGAATTGCATCAGGCGTGAAAACACGGAAATCAAGCAGCGAGTGCGTTGGTCGAAGCTGACCACCATTAGAAAGTATGCAGATGCACAAGTGCGCGTGGCACATTCCGGACGCCTTGTGGGTATTTCGTCACTTGGCAAAACGTTAAGAAATTTTATTAGATGCGGAAGCATCTTATACTCGCGCCTTGTAGTGCGCCGTCCGCGCCGTCCGCACCGCTTCTCGAACATTCGACAGCTGACGCGCGCGCATGCGCCGTCGCGCCGTCGCCCACCATCTGTGCCGCGCGCGCTTCTCCTTCGAGAACATTCGACAGCTGACAGCTCATGCGCCGTCGCGCTGTATATATACTCAAGGTCGGCGCTCGCTCGCTCAGTTGCCGCTCGTCCGTTGGTTTGTACGGCGCGTCGACGTCCGAAGTCACCGTGAAATGAATGCCACCGAATCCACAAACACAATGATCGACGTCCCTTCGACCAGCGCCGCCCTTTCGCATACGTGTGTACGTGTTCACTCATTTAACACCCCCTCCTACAACCACGTTAACCAATTTAGCCATCGACCCAAGTAAGTCGCAATTTAATACCCCATTTCACAACCACGTTAACCAATTTAGCCATCGACCCAAGTAAGTCGCACTTTAACACCCCGTTAACCAATTATATGCTCCGCATCCTCCTCAGTGTTCCCCCGAGGGAAGCTGCGGGCAATTTTTTTGCATACGAGGATAGCTCGCAATGGCGAGTGTTACGTGCACAAACATCTATTTGCTTTTTTTGCGGCAAGGTTTAAGGAAGTCAGCATAGGAGGTCCTCTTGCACTACGTTGTTCTACTCATGCAGGCTCTATGGCCTTCTAAGTTTTTCAAGGGTCCTTCTAATGCCACATTTCACCTACAGAGTAGAGAAGCGTAAATAACGCCGATAAAATGTTTAAAAGCTTTTGCTTCAGGCGATTTTATTGCCCCACACGGTAAAGCGTGAAGTTATCAACATTAAGTATCCTTAAGCCTTTGGAACCACGCTTTCAGAAAAAAAAAGCAGTGTCTGTCACCTGTATTTGTGAGTCCCTGTTTGACACAAATGTAACTCTCTCTGAAGATACTCTCTTTCAGATAGTCATGTCGCCTAAAACTCTCCTAAAGAGTGTAATTGCCTTCAAAAGGAGAGTCGATTGCGTCAGTTGGAACTCTCCCATAAGAGTAACATCTTTTATCTGTTCCCTAAGCGGAGAATGTTTTCTCCCCGCTCGCACGTTATGCTCGTCGTATTCATGCAGCTTATGGCTGATGTGGTGGCATGACCTGTTACCTTTTTTTACTCGTTCCAGCAACTTCCGGCTCTCGTACTTCCCGCACAGGCTGAAGGGCTTCCACGAGCTTCTCGAAGACGTCTTCGGCAAAGAGGCCCATCACGAGATTTACGGAGACTTCAAGCCTCTCAGCAAAGACTACACTCCCGCCTTTTACATTCACATACTCAAGAAAGTCTAATGTTGGATGTAAAAAGAAGCTAAAAATGCTCGATATGCCATGACTAAGCTTTTAGTCAGTGAAGTGCGCTTGCACAATTGAATTGCTATTATATAGCAAATAAAAATACGCTTTTTTTATTTGAAACACACAAAAATGCGATTAAAAGTGAGCAACTGTAAAGTGTTGTGCGTTACACATTTAACACACGACCTTCGAAAGCCGGTGAAGAGGGCTTGAAAACCTTTTAGTGTTGCTATCTTGAGTGGATGCATTGTAAACACGGCAGTGAAGCGATAGAAACACGATGCGCTTTAGAGGTTGCTTAGATAAGAATAAAGTATTTCAGCCAGGCTGGCCAAACAGGCAGCCTCCGTGAGTTACCTTATCCATGTTTATACGCGGTCTATAGTAGCCACAGTGCAGTGGTACTTAGTAGATGCACACTCCGCTACGAGTACATGTGTCCGTTTATCACGCACACACACCGGTCAACAGAAGCAAAAAGTAGAGACAATTGGGTGAGTTGCATCAACTACGCGAGACAGAAGATTGTACAGGGAGCTGCTCAAAGTTCTAGGAAAGCAACAAACAAGAAAAAGAAACGCCAAGCTTCCATTGTTTCTCAATGTGGCCAGGTGTTGTTGCCACTTCCAACCTACACTTGTGTGTGCGGGGAACATATTTGCCATTTTGCTGGGCAATGGTCACTAACTTCTCCAAAAAACAGGGGCGCGAACACTCGCACTGTGCAGTAGTGCTTGGTTAGCAACGATAACGCAGTGCTTCGTACAGGTAGTGTTTGCGAAATATTTATCTCTTGCAGTCTCGACGTGTCACAATATACGCCCTTCAACTGCACAAGAGCGATTTTATCTCTGGAGAAGTTACGGGAAACCTTTGCAGGCACGTGGTCTCTCATGTTTTGGTGACCTCTCATTTACGTCCTTAAACGAACAATTTTTTGTTCTTCGTCTTCATAACACTTTAACGCTGCAGTGACAGTGAACACATTATAAAAAAAATATCGCGCAGCTGCAGGGGGTCCGACTGACCTGTATAAGCGCGTGAAACATTTGGCTGGGCGTCGCCACTCACTAACTCAAGTTGAAACAATATGAAGCCCAGCTTGGAGTCATGAAGATTACTGCCCCCTGTCCCGTTATTGACCAGGGCAAAGAGCTGACTTCAAAAGCTTTCCTTGTAGCGCAAATAAAAAAAACGATACACATGGAAACACAGGGCGCACACGTACATATGCCTACATGAAGGATGTATCCAAAAACTTATGTCAGTCAGTCGATTAAAATTATGCTTTGATTAGACCAAAACAAAAGATTAAATGATTCAGAATATATCCTGCACCGCTTCCAGAGAGATCTACAGGCATTGAAGGTGTCGTGGTAGGTCTCCTCCGCAATATTTTTTAGAGTCTTGATACAAAACTCTGACTTTTTCAATTGTCTCAGAACGACGTGCTTTCGTAGGAGTTCTGAAATACGGGATGAAAAAAAAAGTCACAACTTTACCACAAAGGCGAAGCGATGAACGCGTAGCAACAAATTGGAAGGTCACGCACGGAATGGCAAGCAGATCGAAACGTGCCCCCACGTTTCTCACGCACAAAGGACGCTCGAAACGTACTCACAGGTACAAATTAACGCGAATAAGCGTCTAAGTTGTTACTTCGCTGTGTCTGAAAAGTGTGTCCTTTTAGCAAACGAAGGCTGTGCAACAGTTGCAGTGACCTTTGTGCGTTCTGTAACGATAACAGAATTGTTCCGATGAAACTCAAAGGCTAGCTAAGACGTAGGATTCTCCCAACTGCAATATGAGGTCACGTGATTCACACCCCCTCACTCTCTAAGTGCGCCAAAGTACACGTGAGAGATGAGAGCCACCACGCGCTCACTGCACCATCTTGCTGATAAAGCTAAAAACACGATAGTCCCCCCCCCCCGAGATGCCCGCCAACAGCGGTAAGTGGAAGACATGAATAGCTTGCCGTTCGAATGTTGAAGGAGGTACCTCTCGGTGGCTCAGTGGTTAACGCCTCTTATTCGTGGCGTGGAGGTCCCACATTCGACTGCACGCGCAGCTGCCTTTTTTTCTAGAATTTTTTTCTTTCTTGCGTTTTCATATGTATAGATAGGTATACATCTATGGTGCATGACATCGACGCCGACGTTGACGTCAACGCCGACGCCCACGCCGACAACGTCGTCGAAATCCAGCCGAGAGTGTCCATGTAATTGCTATCACAATAAAAGAAGTTTTCGAGAGCCAGGTCAGCACTGTAGGGGGGCTAGACAAACCGTGGCACCTTAGCATCGGCCACGAAGCAGGTCTCGAGAAAGGTGGATATGGGCTGGCACATGATCATCAGCGACGGACGTTGATGGCCGTCCAGCGTAGACTTCATCACTGATTTCTCTATTTTCTCGAAAAACATTGTGCCGCTGCTACACCTGAAAATCTGACAAACAGTTATCACGAGAGGCAATGTTCCTCATACGAGAAGTTCCCACAGAGGACGTTCAGAGATCCATACGAAACTTAACGTCAGTCCTTCGTTCCAGTGAAGGCTGCATGATTGTTTGCATGGGAAATGCAAATGACTTTCGCGGAAATGTGTGTTTTCACTCCTCTAAAGGTAGCACGCGAAAGTGCGACCACGCGTGCATAAACTAACTGGTCTTTTTACCAATATGAACGGGAATAATGAGGGAAAATTTTAGACACCTAGAACACCACAAGAGGAACGAAGAGGCAATGAAAAATAATGGAAGTATTTTGGATAAAGAAGGTCAACAAGATCGATGATAAAGGAGAAAGGTGACTAGTGCATAAGTGACACATCAGTGGTTTCGCGTATGTTTGAGTTCCAATTTTACTCTTCGTTGTTTGAGTATATGTGCTTTTCCTATTACCTTGTGTTTTGATGCGGTTTGCGCATGTTTTTTGTGGCATATATATTTACCGTGTTTCTCCAGCGAATGAATGCAGTTTTGGATGACACTCTTTCTTTCTGCTTCTTCGTTATTGCTGTGGTGTTTTAGGCGTCTAGAATTCGCCCTTATTATGATGTACCCACTACCTCAGCAAAAAGTACTTCTAAATCAATATAAAGCGGGCCTATAGCGTGTTGTGCGGTGTAGACGTTTTACAACACAATCACCGACATTACAGTTCGGACAAACCGTGTTTGTTCCGTGCTGTTCAAAACTGCAGCTACTTGCGTTTTGTTATTTAGAACACACATGAACGATACACCGAGATGTCAGCAGTGACTTTAAACAGACGAAACTCTCTTCGGCAGCTGACGTCTAAGCAGATGGTTCGTTGCCTCGAAGCGATTTCCGTATATGTTGCACAACATCCTAATAATAGGGGACGAACTTGGGTAAAACCCCACTAGGCCGAGCAAAAAATGAAGTTCATTCATGTTTAAAGCGTCGGAATTTTTCGTTGCCTGGATAGATGGCGCTAGTAAAAAAAGTCCTTTGTCAATCACAACATGACATAAGTTCAGTGACGTCAAAAACGCACTTCTAGTTATGCTTCAGACCCGCTTTAGATAGTTGTCGGAAAGGGCACGAAGATTCGCGAGACGGCTTTCTCGAGAGCGATCATAGACGATAATGTCATCTACGTCTCGACGGGCTCATCCTCATTTTGTTTCAAACACCAACCTACATTGGTGCATGTATCTATATGAGCTTCGTATTGTATATCTATATACAAGTCTGTACGGTGACATCGGCCCACCGCTGCTGACGTGTTCTCTCGTTGGGATTAGTGCACCATTTAAGCACGCCTGCTTTTTTAAAGCTATCTTTATTAGGCACTTTGTGTCAACAGTAAATACTTGACCCCTTCTTAATACGGCCCACTTTGAAAACGCATCGCAATTGATTCACCGGCCGCTTTAAAATAAATAAGTGATCCAGACAACCTTTAGTGCTCCCAATAATGTGAAAACGAAGTGTTGAATACAAAACAAACGTGTATTTTAACCTGCTTTCTTGCTAACTGTAGTTAAAGAAATTCGGATCAGTGACGAAGCCAACGGTGGTGCTTGACAAGGACTGTCGATATCCTGGCTGACGAGTCTACTCGCTCCCACACAATATGCAATATACGAGGCAGGCTTTGAACAGTGGTTAATAAAATGCGTGGGGCAACAACAATAGGTACCCCTGTAAAAGTGAGTCGAGGAACAGCGCCAGTTCAAAGGGAAGGGTGGGGGCTAAGAATGGGGACGGGCAGGGTTAATGCATGACTCTGGGTTAATGTACACAGAATCAAGCGCTTCTAATGATAATAATATCGGTGGTTTTACGTCCCAAAAGCACGATATGATCATCAGACACCCCGTAGTGAAGGGGCACGAAAATCTCGACAATGTATTTCACCTCCATCGAAATGCGACCGCCGAAGCCGGCATCGAACCCGTGACCTACGAGTTAGCATTCGAGCACCCTATTCACTGTTCCACCGAGGCGGACTCAGACGCGCTCCTATTCGATGCATATGGAAGCAATTGTTGATATTGCCCAGCGATATAAATGATGCAATCAAGCTGTTTATGACATATATACATTTAGAAAAACCAGTTAGGAAACTGGAGCACACGGCTTTTAATGAAGAAAGTAAAGGAAAAACTACAGCAAAAGACGAAATACTCGGTCAAACAAATGATCGCCCCTCTATAGGGTGGTACGTTCAGCAAGGTCGACAATAAGACCACGATAAAAATGTACAACCTGCAGCGCTTCAACCCGGGACACAGGAAGGAAGATTCACACACGGTGCTGAACTTGGCACCTGTTGCAACTTTACCGTGTCCTGTGTTGAAGCGTTGTTTTATATTGTTATCATGAAACCTCACCAACTCACCCAGTGTGCTTGTCTTCTTCAGAATATACAGGATGAGACGGTGATCACCGTACGATGGCTGACTCGATCACGAGTAAACTCACCCAGACGCGCACTGCGGGTGTGAGTGAGTCTAGGTGACTGATTCTGGGCAAGTTTGAGTGCGAATGAGCACGACTGAGAAAAAAAAATGGGAGTCCGAGTCAGTGAGGCTGAGAAAAACATTAGAGTGAGTACGAGTGAGTCCTAAATTGTTTACCGACTTTAATGGTGATCCTCATAAAGTTCCCGGGAAATAACACGCAGAACACGAACTCGGACAATACACGTAAATGTGGGTAAATAATGTCTTGCGTTTTCTCCTCTCTGTCCTGCCTTCCGTGCGATGCTCGTCGCCGGACAATCAAACTGAACAATCGGCGCCTTACCTTCACCCGTTTTTTATCTCAGACTAAAACTTCCACTAACTAAATCTAGATGCCGACCTATCACAACTGATTTTCAAAAATTATTGATATGTGGGATTTCACGTTCTAAAATCATTATATGATTATGAGAGACACCGTATTGGAGGGCTCCGGAAATGTCGACCACGTACCTGCGGTCCTAAATTCCAAATCTGAGCACACGGACCTACAGCATTTTCGCCTCCATCGAAAATGCAGAATCCGCAGCCGGGATTTCACCCCATGACCTGTGTTAGAAAAAGGACATCGTAGCTTGCTGGGCGAGTTGGTTCTAATATTCGGAAGAGGAAACTAGTGAAAGGCACGAATACAGCGATGGTGAACAACCAGATAGGACAAGCACTAAAGCTCGAACTAAATGTTTAAAGAAGAAATCCTGCACACGATGTAGCTCAGCTTCCAGCTCGTAATAAGATCCATCCGGCAGAAAAAGAGCGTTCCACACACACCGCAACGGCCACTGGCGGCGCTGACTCAAGGTCTCTCTTTTAAATCCATAAACGTACCCTATAAAGTGGACGGAACGATTACCGCCGCTTTAGCTCAATCCACCTTTTATTGCGATAGCAATTGTACTGGCACTCTCGGCTGGATTTCGCTGCCGGCGTGGACGTCAGCGTCATTTACCGTATATGTATACGTATCTATATACATGAAAACGCAAGATAATAAAAACAATGTAGAAAATGATTCCGGCCCGTGCAATCGAACGTAAGAGCTCTTGCTTGTGAGTGCGAAGCATTAGCCGCCGAGCCACGAAGGAGTACCTCCTTCAGAGTTGAAACGGCAAGCTATTTATATCTACCACTTACCGCTGGTCCGGCCATCTCAGGAGAACTATCGTGTTTTCAAAATTACCAAGGAGATGGCGCAATGAGTGCGCGTACTTTGCCTAGAGGAGAGGGTGGACGCTCATGCGCGTGTATGCTTGTTGTGGAGAATGCCTTGGGCTTTCACCAGAACGATTCTGTTGTAGCTACAAGGCGCACACCGATCACTGCACTCGCTGCACTGTCTTCATTTGCGAAAAGGTATCTATTGAGTTTTTCAGAGAATTTCTTGATTATTAAATCTTATGCTCTCAACCATTCCAAGAAAGATTACCTTACGTACTCAGAACTCGTTTTCGAAGATATGTCAAATGGTACCAAGAAGAGCACCGATTACTTGAGGAATTGGTGTTAAAGATCATTGAGAATAATGTCGAAGAATCTAATTCCAGGCTGACAGACTCGTGAGTCGACTCCCTCGGACTCGCCGAGACTCAGATCAAGTAAGTCTGAGTCTGAGTGAGTCCGGGTGAGTAATGTTTTGGTGAGTTTGAGTCCGAGTGAGGCCGGCTTAGCAAGAGTTTCGAGTGTGAGTGAGTCCAAAGCTCAAAATATATTTCATGAATGAGTCTGAGGGAGGTCCACAAGTTGTGCCGACCTATGTACAACCGATAGTGAATTTAGATTAAGTAGGTTTGTTCGTCGGTCTCAGTTCTCTTTGTTTAGAAAAGAGGGGCAACGATTTATAGTTCCCTTTAGAGGTGAAGCTCCTTAAAGCGGCACCCGTTCGTCCCTCGTAGTGTGTAACAAGTGTTACACTTTGACCTGCAAGGTGGTGCCGGTGGGAGATTTCTCCTGTGCTTTGTTGAGCAAAAGAAAGTTCGCGGCGTGCGCGTTAACTAAAAGCCGAATGCTCCTGTCTCTCATTCACCATTAGCAGCCATTGGCATGTTCCAGTAGAAAACGCTAGTAGAAGTAGAAGTGTTAAAAGCCGACTTCTGCTGTATCTCATTTTCAGTAGCAGCCATTGTTTACCTCCAAGGTCGTGCCTGGTGAGATTTCTCCTGTGCGTGATTAAACAATAATTTTTTTTTCAGAACACCGTTGATTGATGAAATGAACCAACGAAATACGCCGGATGTTTTCTAAAAGCAAAACGAAAAGACGCCAGATGTTTCTAAAGCAAAACAAAAAGAAGACGCCAGCTGCTTAACGAAAGATATCAGGTGTTTTTTATCGGGCGAATTAACGGAAGAGAATTTTACGATACTACTACTAGGAGCTTCACCGAATCTCATCATTATTCACCTCGTGAATCGGCCGCCATTTTTTTACGCCCATTTCCCACTTATTTATGGTGGAGTGCTGCGACCATCACCAAAAGGTGACGCCACATATTCCCAAGTCAGGGAAATGAATTAGTATTGCAATGTACACATCATCCGTTCGATGAAAGATGCACATCACGGACAGTGAACAGCTGCTTCGAATGCATTTTTCAAGCTCAATCGTAGCGAGCATAACACATTGTTGTAATAGAGATACCAGTAGTTTCTTAGCTGCTATCGAAATGCTAGTACACGTATATCATGGCTATTCGGCCGAGTAAAGCGGTCAGGGCTTCGCAAATGGTGTGTCATGTTCTATAAAATGGAACAACGAACAGTTACTGGCCCCATAGATGATGTAGGCACATGACTGATTCGTGTAACACGACACGCCCGTGAAATCTTCTGATAGCGCGCGTATCGTTCAGCCGATATTGTTAATAACGTGCGCGTTTCTCAGTAAATTTATTCAACTTTTGCTACGGTCATGGCAACAGTTAGTCATATAGACGTAGAAAACGAAGCACAGTGATGAATAAACTAAAAAAAAACTCTTGTTATTAGAGCCGGTCGAGCTCTCCATGCGTTTTTCAGGCGCATCTAGAGCGATGAGGTGTGTGGCACGCATACGTATATGTGCTGACAGTCGATTCTCTTACAGAATGAAAACCATAGTTTTGATAACTTAAAATCGAAATAATGCATCCACTTGCATTGTTCACAGCGGGACTAATTGTCGTCGTTATCTGACGAAGAAATTACATTTTTTCTCCGGGTTCATCTTGGATCCTTCTGGGCACTTAAAAGCTTTGGCAAAGGCTTTCGAATTCCTCGCCACTTTGTTGCAGTCGAAATCATTGGCACGATTGTCACCCGACGTGCTGCACAATATGTAACACAGCGTGATGAAGAAGGTCTTGTCTTCTGGGAGATCGACGCGCAGCTCCATGGGTACGCTACCATCTCGGACGTGGGCCTGCTTCATGGCCGTGTAGGCAATCGAGAAAGCTGGAACTTCGGGGAACAGGCTCCGCCCAGACATGTTCAGCTCTGACAGGCAGCTCTCCCGGTCGCGATACTCAAACATGGTGCCGTTGGACAGGATGCTGTCCACCTTGGTTCCGCTGGGCGTCCACTTGATGCCTTCGACGTCGAATGCCCGAACCAGACGTGTTGCCAAAAGGAAAAGCAGGCCACCGTAGAGCATAGACTTCGCCCCGTTCGTATAGTACGCGGGCGCTGCGATGATGCCTGTCGGAATTTCGATGGTGTTCGCGACGTAATCATAAAGGACGTTGCCCGGTACGCTGTTCCAAGGCAGCAGCATCGCTTCCTCGTACGGACCGGTCATCGGAACGTGGCTCGCCATCATCCTCGTGGACAGTGACTTGGCGGCGAAGCTCGCCCTGTCCTCGGGGAAATCGCCATACACCTGGTCGAGCATGTCGACGTTCACCGCTGCTTCCGGAGGCCACAGCGACTTCTTGACGGTGAGTATCTTCTCACTCAGTCGCACCTTGCTCTCGCCATCCATCCAGTTCGAGGCGTTGACCATTTCTAGCGCCGTGAAAACCAAATCTTCGAAGCCGTCGTTGATGATCTTAACATCACGGGCCTCAAAGCGAGAGGCGATGTCGAGTGCCAGGACAAGGACCTTGTACGAAGCTTCCAGGTGGTGGCCGCAAAATACGGGCAAGTAGGCCGCAGCTTTGTACGCGTTGCCAAAGTAGTCGATGAGCATGCGGTAGTCCGCCACGGGGGCGTAGTACTGCACTAACAGCCATGTGAAATGCATGTTCAGCTGCACCTCGTCGTACTTCCGGAGTAGGTCGTTGACTGTCAAAAGAAGATGGATGTCACTGACGACAACTTCGTCAGTGAAGTTGAACTTCTGCTCGCTGGGTATTGAATTACGCAAGCTCCGGAGCCACTCGACAGTCGAGGCGTTGGGGACATGGCTCGAGAGCTCGGCTAAGGGGAACGCCATGGGCTTGGGTAGCATCGTTTTTCCCACCGAGCTAAGCGTCTCTAGTATGTGCCCCTCCATGTCACGTACTTCTTCGATAGCGGTTTTGTTGAGCGCAGGTCTCGTACTGCTGTTCGGGTAGATGTGGTAGAGAAACTGCTCCCAGTACGTGGTGTAAACTGATTTAGCTATCCTGTGGTGGTACAGCAGTATCGGAGCGAACATGCTGGGCCGTAATCGTAAGCGAAGTCTCGTCCCGGTCCGTGTGGAGTTGTCCGGCACCTTGAGCACGCTCACGGACATCCAAAACGGGCACTGCCATATGTAGGCAAGCCTGAGGATGAGCTGAAGGGGCGGTTCGAACGACAGTGGTCGTTCGGGCCATTTGAGTCCATGAAGACGGAGAAAGAAGAGGAAGAGCGGCACGTCCGGGGCATCAGTCGGGTACTGGTCCCGGCACATGGCGTACATCGTGAGCGCCCTCTTGCCGACGGGAAGCTTGAGCGAGCCGCGGGAGAGAGTGTCACGGAGTCTTAGATACCAAGAGAGTCGCATCTCATCAAGGACCGTCCTGAAGACCTCGCTCTGCTCGGAAGGCGATCGCACCGCTGAGCACACGAACACCCCGAAGTCTTCACATGGATCCAGCGTCCAGTTGAGGCGTTCGGTGAGCAGCCTGGCGTGCGCGCGACAGTCCTCCGTGTTGCAGACGTACGAGCGGCCCTCGGCGCGGCTTCGCGACAAGGACAGGAACGCGACGAGACCGAGGAGGGTGACGAAGCCGGTGATGAACACCACGAATGCGTAACGGTAGTCACTCACAGCCCGAGCGCCCTTGTTTGGTATCGAGGGTGGTGACCACGGGATTTCACTCGGCTGCAAATAAAACACGTGGGCAAGTTAGCTTGTGCCTATTCGCCGGACGTCCATTTATATTAGGGGTGAAAAACCTTAGGGTATAGGCTTGTTCATTGTTCGTTGATGGCGATGACGGTGCTGATGATGAAAAATAAACGTGAGCACACGCACAGTACATGCAAGGTACCAATTGTACGCTATGACGATGACGCTGATGGCGATAAAGAAGAGCATTAACCCATGAAACATTCCTAATATCATTTTGCTCTTAGCTAAAGGAAGGCCGGTCATGTTGGAAACGACTTATGATCGTTCAGATGCAGCATAACATCCTTCCTTGTAACCAAACAAGCAGTGCACAATTACGGTGCCTATACTCGATCTCAGAAGTTGTTTTCAGCACTGTGAAAGTTACAGGAAACCTAAGCAAATAGGGATCATTATTAGCCTCTCAAATATATTTATCCGCGTTACGTAGTAAGCTAGTAAGCAAATATATTCATCCGCCCACACGTAAAGCGAGTAAAGCGCGCAGACAGTAAAACCTGAAAACTAAAAAAAAGGCGGCGTCCATTCCTGATGGCGCACTCCGCTTATAATTCGTCAAGTTGTCATCGCGCGCTGTGTGACCCGTAAGTTACGAACTGATTGTTGTATCTGCTTTAGATTGATGTACATATGCTTCGAACGGAATATTTTAGTGACGACGTGACTCTAATTTTATGAAATATAATTGAATTCTCAGCGCCTTATGCTTAGCAAGAGTGGCTAAACAAGCAGATTATCTTGCAAAGAACGACAAAAGGTACCGGACGCTTTGTGCTCGTGGTTCATTAAATTCCTTCCAATTTTTTTCCTGCCGCAACAAGCGCGAAAATCACAATCCTGCCAATTGTAAGGAAATCATATCTGGAGTAATGTTCTGCTGCGCCAGCGTGTGACTTGCAACAGGAGTGGTGAGATAGAGAATAGATTATATACTGTCAAATTCTAGACCACGTAATGACACGTTTCGAGCGCACTGCAATAGGGCAAAGCTACATAGTTTGCCCTCTCCACCTCCACCTTGGCGGAGGGGGGACGGTGCATGAATCACTTCCATCTACTCGCTAAGGCAGGCAATCGTCTCCAAGAAGGCAATACGGTGCTCGCAGAAATCTTGGCACTAGTGATGCCTCCCGTTCAGGGGTGTATGATCCCCTAAGACCACGCAAGTGTTACTACCAGTACTAATACTTCAACCAACGGCGCCTGTGGCGCGAAATTCTGCAAAAGGCATACTGCCCACGAAGAATTATATGAGAACTAACAGACAATAATGCCCGGGAAAGTATAGGGGATGTTATTAGAAGTAATTGTAATGTAAATGCGAAGACAAGTGTGCGTTAAGAACTGCCACGAGCGGGATCTGAACCTGTCACTTTTGAATAAACGCGTTCGATGTTTTACCACTAAGCTTTACTTCATAGGGCGTTAGTCAGCGCCACATGTTGCAATTCTGGTGAGTGTGAAACACACTTTTTTCTATTGAGCCTGGTTTTAGGGGCGAAGCTCTTTAAAGCGGCATCCGTTCGTCCCTCGTCGTAGTCGTAGTGCGTAACCAGTCTTACGTTTTGACCTGCAAGGTGGTGCCGGTGGGAAATTTGTCTTGTGCGTTGTTCAGCAATAAAAAATTTGCAGCGTGCGTGTTAACTAAAAGCCGAATTTTCCTGTATCTCATTCCCCATTAGCAGCCATTGGCATGTACATTGAGCACTATCTGACAGTAAAAGGTTGCTACATTATGCTCGCTGGGCGTAACCTTCTTGGTTTTAGAAAGCTTTAGCAAGCGTTGGGCCGCAGTGACATGAATAGAGTGCACTAGTATATACCATAAACTCGAGGTGGTTAAAGATGGGAAGTAGATACGAAGCGCAAGCCGTAAGAAAGTGTGCGTGTGCCACCTATCGTTTAGTCCTTGAAATGTCCACTGGATGGCGGTGCTTCTATATGCGGAATATATAACGAAAAGATGCGAAATGGTGGTACTTGGAGTGCAGACTAGATGGACGAACGGGCACACAGACAGATGCATGGACGGACGCGCGGATGGCACCACGGACGGATGGACGCAGGACAGACGCAGGGGTGGATGCATGGACGAACGCAGGGACGGACGCACGGATGGACGTGTGGGCGCACGAACAGACGCACGCACGGACGGGCGGATGAACGCACGGACGGTCACACAGACGGACGCATGGATGGATGGAAGCATGAACGAATGGACGGACGGATGCTTTGCCCCACTAACCCTCATTCACCCCGTAGATATACTGCCATTTTTTATGCAAAAAGACTATTCCACTCACCATAATGGCAACAGGTGGCGCTGACTGACGCTGCCACGTTTAAATGCCCTTATACAACCTGTAAAGGGAACAGGTGGATGCCCACCTCTGTAGATCGGTCATAACACACGTCATTTGAAGGTTGGATCCTGCCGGCGGCAAATTATTGTTTTCGTCCACTTTTCTTTCTTCGCGTTTCCATTACAATCACTTCCAACAGTATCCCCCATACTTTCCCTGCCATTATTGTCTGTTAGTTCTCATTATTATTGTGTTAAAGAAAGAAAGCGAGACCTTAATAGAACAGTGGCCTTCACTTGAAATAAGTAATTGCAGTGAAAAACAAAGCACTAAGCAATATTCCAAAATAACCAGTTCGTTTTGTTTTTTGCAAAACGTATTTGATCTCCACTTAAGGAAGACACACCAAAGACAAGTATTTGTCTTGTATTAGTAAAAAAACCCTTTGACAACACCGAAGTGACCTAGCCTGCAGTGCAAAACTAAAATGCGCGAAAAGATAATGTGGGTGGAGGCGCAATCTTGAAGTTCACTTGCCAATCACAGTGGAATCACCAATTCCGACAGCTTCTGCTAGGGCCTCCTAGTTCTCAATGAGTGAAAATGAATTACATTGTGTTCTGGGGGAGCCGCAGATTTAACAATCGCCTCCTAGAAAAATTTTGCCTGGAGCGAGAGTCGCGATTGCGCTGCCCTACCCTCTGTTTTTTACCCTCCCCCTCTGGTATGGAGGCGAGCGCCTCTGGCGGTCGCTTCTTGTAAACACGCCAACGCATGGCTGCCTTGTCGCGAGCAGACGACATCTTCCCGACCGCACGTTGTCACCGCTCTTACGTGAAGACTACGACATTAGAGTGATTTCTTCATCTCTGTAGGCAGATAGGAAACTGCTAAATGAAATAAAGTGCACTTTCTTGGAAGTAGTTTTTTTTTTCGCTGGAAATAAAGCTTCACACGAATGGCGGTAATTTCTTCTTGATGCGATCGAGGAGCTAGGCACGAGCTTTCACCCAGGCGCTTGGGAAAGAAGAACTCTTGTGATGCTCCTTACGTAAAACACGCAATTTATTTACACATTTACAGCTCTGACCAAACTAGGCGTACAGGCGCGCCTTTACATAAGAAAGGACAGGACCAGGTGAATGTCAGAGAGCCCCCAGTTTTTCTCCAGCTGCCCATTGCTTCAGAGAGGACGCGATGCTTATTTTATATCCTACGGTCTGTGCGTTTGTGCCTCTTGCGTGCCTGCTGGACGCGAAGCGCGTTTGGACGGTACGCCGATGAGCGTTTCTTGCAGGCCGAATCCATGCAGTGCCAGTCATAACAGTCTGCTAATTGTAGCATATCTTTGCGATAGTTTTTCACGGTCTGTTATTCTAGTGCCTTTCATCTAACTTAAGTGCGAATGCGGTGCTGTTGTGAAACCGGCGTTGTCTGCTCTCCTCCGGCACCGCCAGCGCACCGGCTGCTCCGAAAAACGCCATTGGCTGTGGTGGGGTTATCACGTGACCAGGCGGTATGGAGGCGAGCGTCGTCGCATGGCGCCTAGTCAAAACACGTGGCACCGAGCTTCCTATGGAAAAAAGAGCCACGTTCTAGGCATAATTTTTCTAGGAGGCGTTGATTTAACAGACCGAATTTCAGAAAATATAATGAGCCAGTGCGGTGAAAATACAAAAAAATCACAGCATATCCACGTAGTGAATGATGATGAGTAAGGCGAAGCTTCAAGGGTGTTATCGGCAAACCGTGAATCATCCACTGGCCGTGTCCGTACACCCGTCCGCCCGTCCATCCATCCATCCGTCCGTCCGTCCGTCCGTCCATCTGTCTGTCTGTCTGTCTGTCTGTCTGTCTGTCTGTCTGTCTGTCTGTCTGTCTGTCTGTCTGTCTATCCGTCAAGTGAACACTACGTACCACCCTCTCGCATCTTTTTATCATATATTCCTCATATACAAGTACCAACATCCAGCGGATATTCCAAGGACTAAAACGGGAGGTGGCTAATGCATGCAGGAGACGCATGACCGACTTCTTAAGAAGCTTCGCCCCTAAAAATCAAAATCCGTTACGTCACTAGTGGACGTGCCGGTGGAAAATTTTAACGTTGAATCTTTCCAGATTAATTTTTCATTTATTAATTAAGTTGGTGTGGTTAATGTGATTCACATGCGATTTCCAAAATATAACATATCAGCCTAAACAAATTTACTGTTTGGGTTCAGTCTCCCAATAAACAGGTGACCTAACGATGCCGAGGAAAAAGCAGCTGCACTCACAGCGTTGGTCATTCTATTGAACGGAAGGACCGTCCGTGCACGTCCCCACAAGCGGCCAGAAGGCGTCGGAGGCTGCTCGCTTGCCTTGGCGTTGCCCTGATCGGATGCAGGGGCGCTGACGGGAACCTGCGCACCGCCCGGGCACGCGTGTCAGAACCGCGGCGCTGAGTGTCTCTACTGATAGCGTGTCGCCTTGGCAGCGACGTGAAGCTGTTCTCCCGACTATGCGACTTTGATTTACAGGGCTGAAGCTTAGCACCAAGTTGTATGAGTATTGGTAACGAATAATTGGTAAAGGAAATGATTACATTAATGTAGAAAGCGAGAAGAATTACTAGTATTTTCAACATAACTTGTGTTTTTGCGCCTTAAATGTACAGTCTGCCTCAAAATAATGCAAACCGCAAGAATACGAGCTGATCACCGGCTTTGCACCTCCTTTAGTGTTGGCACTAATAAAGCGCAGCTGTTTTACATTTTTTAATTTTTTTGTGGGTTGATAGCTTTAAAAGAGAACAATTTCAGTAGTTTAAACATGGTATAACTGTCACTTAAGTGCACGGAGAAACACGAAGGAACAGAGCACACGTGCGGGAAGGGTCCCAGCGCGTGCGCTGTGTCTGTGCGCATAGCGCGTGAAAAGGCCCACGCGCTACCCGCACAGTCACAACGCACGGGCCGGGACCGCCATCACACCCAAGCGGGGGACAAACAAGCGACCGGCGAAGCTCTATCACCCTCCGCTTGGGTGTGGGAGCTTTCAAGGCACATGCGCAGCAGCTGTGTGGGTGGTGCGTGAAAAGGTCCTTACGCCTACGTTTTTGTAGAATTACACAAGATAGGATCCGAAAAGGAGCAGTTACTAGTATGCCATTCGAATTTATTGCTATCGTATTCACTGCTTCGCCCTTGTGGCTAAACAGACTTATCTTATTTATGGTAGTTTCTTGTTTTCTTACTGTTGAAGTGACATCGGAGCCAGACACGGAAGACAGTCTTGGCGGGCCTGTAGTTTCACACTCTCCACCACTGCCCGAAAGCACTGGTTCGACGGGAGTGGATGGACTCACGGGTGACGACGGCTGCACGTCGACGCTTCTTTTCCGCGGCAACTCAGGCTGCCCGGTTGTGGGGCCAGCTGGCTGTGTGAGCGTGGGGCTTGTCACGCCCCCCCTGGCGATGTGTCTTACTTCCCAGGAGCAGTTTTTAGAAGGCGAGGCGACCACTAGTGGCCGCTGGGGGTTACCATCCTCCAGATTCTTTTTGTTCTGGACACGGCGACGTCGCTTGTTTTTCTTGCCCTCTTCCTTCG
This sequence comes from Rhipicephalus annulatus, assembly GCA_013436015.1. Taxonomy (NCBI): domain Eukaryota; kingdom Metazoa; phylum Arthropoda; class Arachnida; order Ixodida; family Ixodidae; genus Rhipicephalus; species Rhipicephalus annulatus. The sequence goes on along the minus strand of WOVY01010379.1, from coordinate 665,465 downwards.
ACATAACGTCCTGGGTAGGGAAAATGGCCGCGTATTTGCGTGTTTCGCGGCAAGTGTCTATGAAAGACGATAATCTACTGCCAGCCGACTTTTTCGTACACAGCATCACATTTTCAGCGCAGCATAAGACACACAGGGGCCTTTAAAATTACGTATCTATGTATTTTCTAGTAAAGGAATGCACCACCTAATACTTACTTATTGATGTTGCGCCTCATACACTGTAAACAAAAATATACCCAGCTGGGAGGGATCGGGGAATGATGCGCCCACTCTGCTCCGGTGGCCTCACTCAAACTGGCTCGTACCGGAGCAAATACATTCGTTTTCCACTGTTTTCTTCCGGTTGGTGCCAGACTAAAAAAAAATCTGGATGTAAATGGGCCAATCTTTTGATTATGTTCCCGTGGCTACCCCAGAAATGATCCGGCACATCGCTTTTGCCTTGGAGGCTGCTCCGCAATTGCCCCGGCTCATCGCTCAGCGGCATTCATTGGCTGTTCGATGAGTGACAAAGGCAGCCTCACCGCCGGGAGACCGTTCCCCACAAACCAATATGGCGCAGACCAAGCTGGCGCAATGAGAATTGTGTGAAGCATTTGGCCGAAGTCGGGAAAAAGAAATCGTTCTGTGTACCTTCTGAATATTACAAGCGACTGCGAGCGGCAACGAAGGTTAACGACAGAAAGGAGTTGTGCGAACGGTAATAGTGTGATAGGTCCTGGCAGTGAACCACACATTGTGAGCTCCCGAGTGGTGGAAGACTCGGTGTTCACTGATGCGGTGCAAAATTGGTGAGTGAGCTCTTCTTGAGTTTTCTGTGTCACTTGAGTTATGTCACGTAGTGCTAAGACAGGTAATGTTGGGTTGATGAAGAAACAGGCTATCAATAATAGACTAATTTTACAGGACGTCAGCAAACGTCAACGGAAATTCAGATAATGCGTTGTTAGGCCTACGAGTCTTTTTCTTAACTTAACTTCGGTAAGCTTAACCACACCACTATAATATTTGTAGCCCTGATTTGATATGAAATACTAGAAAATTTAATCGTTGTGGGTTGATTCTAAATAGACAATAGTTGTTATTAGTAATTTAACATGTTCAAAAATCTTTTTAATATTGTCATCATGCAAAAGCAGTAATATTTGTCCGCTTAATTTTCCCATATTAACAAACGCTGCATCGAGGTCTACCACTGCCTATAAATTATTTCGATCTATCATGCAAGCTGTATACTAAAGACATAACTAAAACCAATGTTACTTCATTTTAAATGTAGTGAAATGAGCTAATTGATATGTTGGGTTTAACTTTCCAAACTAGTGAATTGAACTAGGGCGATTGGTTTGGTGAAGACTTTTAGAACTGATACACGAACTCATTTTAGTCAAATGTTTTTATTGTATAAGTGTTATCTGAAATATTAACCTTCGGGGCTCATCCTGCTTCTAGAACAAGAGAGGGAGGATAGCAGCTGAAGACCAGTGGCGAGTAATGCGTAAAGAATGGTTGGTCGGGTCGCTAGGCCTAACAGGTTGTAGAGCTTAGAAGAACCCAGCATCGGTCGAGTTGGTATTCCATTGTAATGGAAGTTTTGTTTAAAAAAAGACAAGAAGGAAGAGAGCACAGACAGGCACAGCCTGTTCCCCCCTTTTTTTGCCCATATTTTGCGCAAAACGCCGTCCACAATGGTTTTGTAGGACGCCCAAGGTTTCTGTGGAAGGGGGGGGGGGTTAAAGACTTATTTCTGCAGCCCGTTTGACCACACAGCTCAATGTAGGATGGAGGGGCATGGTTATGAGAGTAAGAGAGAAAAGAGAGGGCCCCGTCTCAAAAAACTAGCCGTATTTTTCTGTGTTCATAATGGGAGAGAGTACCACACTGCAGCATTTTTTATTGCGTAGCAATTATATGGACACTCTCGGCTAAATTTCGCCGTCGGCGTCGACGTGGACGTCAGTGTCAATGTCATGCACCATATATTCACACGTATATATATATATATATATATATATATATATATATATATATATATATATATATATATATATATATATATATATATATATATATATATATATATATATATATATATATATATATATATGAAAACGCAAGAAAGAAAAAAAAATCTCGAAAAAAGATTCCTGCACCCGGAGTCGAATGTGGGACCTCCACGTCGGGAATGCGAGGCATTCAACGCTGAAACGGCAAGCTATTCATATGTGCCACTTACCGCTGTTGGTGAGAATTTCAGGGGGGGGCTATGGTGTTTACACCATAGCCCCCCCCCCCCCCTCAGCAAGATCGCGCAGTGAGCGCGTGGCGTCTCGCATCTCTCACGCGTACTTTGGCCGGCGTAGAGATTAAGGGGGTGTCCGCTCGATCGCGCGCCCTTATCTTGCAGTTGGGAGAATCGTACGTCTTAACTAGCCTTTGAGTATCGTCGAAAGGAAGGAAAATAATAAGAAAAGAATGGCAGGGAGGTTAACCAGTCCATAGGGAGCCGGTTTGCTACCCTGCGCATGGGAGAGTATGGGGGAGTCGAAAGATACAAAGGAGAGATGGAAGAGAGATAAACACAGCTCGTTAGGGAGCATACGCGCGCACGAGGTTTATTGGAACGATTCTGTTGTAGTTACCGGGCGCACAAAGGTCTCTGAAACCATTGCACAGTCTCCGTTTGTGAAAAAGGCGCGCTTTTAAGACACAGCGAAGTAACAACTGAGACGCTTATTTGCGTACATCTGTATTTGTGAGTACGTTTCGTGCGTCATTTATGCGTGAGAAACGCAGGTCACGTTTCGATCAGCTTGCCATTCTGCCCGTGACCTTCGATTTTGTTGCTATCGCATTCATTGCTTCGCCTTAGAGGCAAAGCTGTGACTGTGTTTTTCTATTTACAGTCCCGCTGGCATGGCCGTGAATGCAGTTTTTGTTTTTTTTTTGTGGGAGGGAGGGGTCATGTTTTTTCAAACCAAACAGGTGAAACTCAAAATGTTCACTGTCCTGTCCACCTTCTCTTAAAAAACAAAAACGGTTGTTTCTATCTCCCTTTTACGAATAAGGCTCTAATACCAGAAGCAACAACGCTGGCCTGTGAACAGGACAGAGGAGAAATCGGCAACATATCCACGGAGTGAATGATAAAGAGTGGGGCGAAGCATTCGTCCGTCGATTCGTTCTTGCTTCCGTCCATGCGTCCGTCTGTGTGACCGTCCATGCGCTCATCCGCCCTTCCGTGCGTGCGTCTGTTCGTGCGTTCGTCCCTGCGTTCGTCCATGCATCCGCCTCTGCGTCCGTTCATGCGCCCATCCATGCATCTGTCTGTGTGTCCGTTCGTCCATCTATTCAACACTCCAAGTACCACAATCTCGCATCTTTTCATCATATATTCCCCATATAGAAGCACCGCCATCCAGCGGACATTCCTAGGACTAAACGAGAGGTGGCACACGCACACTTTTTTATGGCTTGCGCTTCGGGTCTACTTCCCACCTTTAACCACCTCGAGTTCATGGTATATACTAGTTCATTGTTTTTATGGCACTGCGGCTCCACGCTTGCTAAACCTTTGTAAAACAAAGGAGGTGACACCCAGCGAGTATAACGTAGCAACCCTTTCTTGTCAGATAGTGCTCAATGTACATGCTAATGGTTGCTAATGGGAATCGCGGCGTGCGCGTTAACTGAAAGCCGCACTCTCCTGTCTCTCATTCCCAATTAGCTACCATTAGCATGTACATTAGCACTATTTCTTATTGTTCAACAACGCACAGAAGAAATCTCTCACCGGCACCACCTTGGAAATCAAAATGTTATACTCGTTACACACTACAACGGCTACGAGGGACGAACGGGTGCCGCTATAAGGAGTTTCGCCCCTAAATGAGAACTCCTCAAATCCCGTTGAACTCGTCGTGACGCTTCTATGAATCACCTCTTATGACCTGCGACGTTTGCACGGACCTGTAAGTTGGTTAAACTGGTCGACCTTCCCGTATATGATGAAAATGCAGTTGGCATAGGCGGCGTGATGTTAGTGCATTTTGTTGCTATGTTACTTGCTTACGTAGTGGTGAACTTCTCCTTATTTTGCCATTGAAGCTCTTAGTTTTGAAGCAATACATGCTCATGCAATAACTATACTTTCAAAAATGCTCACTACGACAAGGAGCAAAAAGAGTGGGCAGTAGTAATTAAAAAAACAAAAAACAGTGTGAACTTCTCTCGAAGATTTCTTTGAAAAGTAGAATGAAGGCACGGTTTTTTCGAAGACAGGCGCAAACATACAAACTGTAAGGGTCTAATTTGCTTCAAGTATGACGATGAGCGCCAACTAAAATGCGCGTGTGGGATATCACCAGTATTATGTGATAAAATTAGGAAATAATCTGGAAAGGCATTCCTGATGTTGTTGTTGAGAATACGAAAATTCGCTCATCTAGTGAGAAAAATGCTTTCGAATGTTTAGCAAGAGTAGGGCTATCTACTTAGAAATATATGGAAAACTGTCGTTCATTTGAACTTTGTTCTCGTCGCAGAGATGTGTTTCTATAGCGTACCGGCTGTCTGACGCCGGAACATAAAATAGATTTCGTGATATTGAACGCTGGTCCTGTGTTTTTTGTGTTTGTGTGATCGATTTACGAGGCTAGTTATTCTGGCGTACTCGCATACTGTACAGAATTTAACGAGTACCCATGGCTTCAGTGTCCTCAGATTTCGTGCCCCTCACATGATTTTCAGTTCCCGTGTGTAAATATCTATTTTTTGCTGAATTATGCAGGAAGCAGTCATCTGAACTCTTGGGTCATCAGTGAGGCTGATGAATGTTCCTTCGTGTATGGTGAACAGTTGTTGTGCGGGGCCACGCCTTCTTCGTTGGTCGTGCATCGTTTTAGAGCATTCTGGGCTTCATTTATAAGTGCTGCGCATCAAACTTGAGTGCTGTTGATTTCATGTGATCGTTTTTTTCTATTTTTGGTGCCTTTTTGCATGCTTGCTTTTTCTCGTCTTCTTTTCCCAAATGAGGGACAATAAACCAGAAATGGCAGACTATTTTGAATAAATGAAAGAATAAGAACTAAAGTGTTTTCTTGAATTCATCTGCTAGAACTCTGAAGAAAAATAATACGCAGTAACTCTGCAGTGCTTGCGTCAAAATTCACATACAGACGCGTGACACGACAGCATAAATTAAATATACAGAGGAGCAAACACTTTTTAACAAATACTGATACATCTCACCAAAATTCCGTCTGCACGAAGTAAAAACATTCGTAAAATACTACGTAAGTGCCCCGCAAAAACTCCGGATAGCGGAAGTGAAAAACCTGCGAAAAATGCTTCGGAAGTTTCACGTAATCCCTTCGACCAGCTGGAGCGAAAGGCCGGTAAAAAATGCTCCGGTGGTGCCGCGCAATTACTCCGGCTGGCCGGAGTGAAATAGCAGTAAAAAATGCTCCGGATGTGCCACGAAATTGCTCCGGTCAGCCGGAGTAAACAATTTCCTCCGGAGCTACGGAGCAAAAATTTCTCCGAATAGGGGGAGTCTCTAGAAGATAAGCGTTTTACTCCGACCTCAGAGTATTTTTTACAGTGTATATGCGGAATATTTACATTTCGATCGACAATGTTTGCAAGTTTGAACGCAGCCACCAGTTCCATATGGTTGGGCGTTCAGCGATGCTTAAACTATGGTCGCGTGAATCATGTGACATACATACATACATACATACATACATACATACATACATACATACATACATACATACATACATACATACATACATACATACATACATACATGTATGGCAGTACGGAAAGTACGGCAGTTACATCAAGCACTACGATGAACTAAAACAAGATCACAAGCAGATTTGCGGCTTAAGGATGGTCGTCAGGAACGACACCAACTAAAGGAAAGACCAAGTCAACATCTGAGCCATATTTGTAGAAGAAAACGTCAAAAAGTCTTCTGTGTCAGATATCAAGGCATCATGTACAATCCTGCCGACGAAGATACCACCACAGAAAACCACGAAACAGACTGAACGCTACCATTTGCAAAACGCAGGAACACAGACATCGTATCATAAACTTCGGTTCTCGCAAATGCAAGCTGGAAGCAATGCTTCTGTCTCAGCCTCGACACAAAATAAAGCGCCCACGACAGAAAATTCGGCGCCTACGACGTCCGACCTTCAAAGGCTACAAGGACCTCCAACCTCGTTCGTTCTTCGCAGCTGCTGAAGCCGTGTCATGGTCAGTGCAGTTGTGCAAGACGTGGTTATCTTTTCCAGAACGCCGCTGTCAGCCTCGCCCACCCTAACTCCTGCGTTAACCGGAGTGCTGCACTCTCTCCTGAAGTCATTGAAAGTTTACGGAACTCCTCTGGAGCATAGAACCAATTGTGAATTTTGACATTTGTGACTTTTCAACCTCTCCTTGTTTACTTTTTCTCGTTCGTAATTCATGCCTTTTTTCGGGGGGAGGGGTAATCGTGTGACGTATGAAGCGATGGTTGGTAGAGGCCGAAGAAGAAGTGCTTAATGAAATAAAAACATGGCGTATGAGCCAGGGCCCGTCTACAATTCATCATAGCGTCCCATACATACATACATACATACATACATACATACATACATACATACATACATACATACATACATACATACATACATACATACATACATACATACATACATACATACATACATACATACATACATACATACATACATACATACATACATACATACATACATACATACATACATACTGTAATGAATCTGAATGACGGACGCTCTGCTGTTATTGAAGAAGACGATGATCGGTGGCTGCAGTAGTAGCTCGCGCACGCCGCTCACTAGTAGCCAGACCTGTCTCATAATGTACCTTTTGGCAAGCTGCGTCTGAAGATTTCTCGACGTAGAACACCTATATTTTAAGTAGTGGAGGAGCCGGAGTTCCTATTAACCTGGAACTTCGCAATCGGACGCGACCCTCACCGTTCACCATGCCTGCTCCTGGCCCTTCTCAAACTGCCCCACCACCGACAGTCTACTGTACTGGTGTGCCTCGGCAACGCGACCGACGAATTTTTCGTGGCAACGACGAACATGTCGAGGATTGGCTCATCGAGTACGAAATCGTAAGCGCTTTCAACAAATGGAACGCCTGCGACCAGCTCACGAACGTGCGCTTTTACCTCGCTGATGTGGCCAGCCCCTGGTTCAAGAACCACGAAGGCGAAATCACCAGCTGGTCCGCCTCCAAGACAACTATCGCCGCAGTCTTCGGTCGTCCTGCCGTTCACCGGCTTCGCGCGGAACAGCGTCTGCGTAGTCGAGTCCAGCGCAAGAACGAGGCCTTTACAAGTTACATCGAAGATGTCTTGTCTCTTTGCAAGCACGTCGATGCATCCCTAACCGAACACGACAAAATCAAGCACATCATCAAAGGAGTTGACGACGAAACGTTCCAGGTGCTCGTCGATAGGAAACCACAGACAGTCACCGACGCTGTCCACCTCTGTCCGGAGTATGACGAGTTGCGTAAGCAGCGTGTCCCCACGCACAGGGCCGATGAAGTTACGGCTGAAGTTTCTGCCCTCGTGCACGACGTCGCTACTTATCACACTGCCTTACTGCCCCTCATCTAAACAATTCATCCGTGAAGAAGTTGCGCGTCAACTTTCCCTTGTGGCCGGAGCATCCGAGCCAGTGACCTCGTTAGACCCACGTCAACGCCAGGTCATGGAGACACAGGTCACGCAGGCACTGCCTTCATCACCTACGTCCCTACGCCGCTGACCTACGCTGCCGTAGTTGCTAGACCACCAGTCCCATCTGTCTCTGGCGCATACCGGTGCACCGGGTCCTCCTACCTACGACGCTGCCTACATACACGGCACCCTATCCTACTTCACCCGCTGCACCTTCTGTCATTAACCCATGGTGCACGTTCGATAATCGACCAATATGTCTTGCATGTGGTTTTGTGGGACATATAGCACGCTACTGCCACCGTTGCAACTCTCAGCCTCCGGACCATGTTAATTCTGCAAATTACCAGGCTGCCTAGAATATCCAGCAACCATCATCTCCTATCCATGACTCTTTGTCCCCACGACGCCCTCTCGACTCTCGCCGGTCATTACCACCCCGTCGCTGATCTGTCTCCCCGATGCTTCGGCGCACGAGCCCCGCACGAGAGGGAAACTGACAGCCGCAGTTCCGGAGGCAAGGACTGCGTCGTCGTCGAACTCTTCAAGACCTCCTCTTTGTCCGCCCAACGAAATTGATGTGCTAGTAGAAGGTGTCGCTGTACGTGCACTTGTCGACACAGGCGCCGTCGTTTCTGTAATGAGTGAAAAACTATGTGGCGATTTGAGAAAAGTTACAATGCCGCTTACGAATCTTGCCCTGCGTACCGCCACCTCCCATTTCATCGCGCCGACGGCTCAGTGCACAGCACGTGTTCTTATTCAAGATGTTTGGTACGCGGTCAAGTTTGTTGTTCTTCCGCGTTTATCTTACGACGTCATACTAGGATGGGATTTCCTTTCTACCCATCAGGCCATCGTTGACTGCGCTCGCGCTAAACTCACGTTGACGAATCCGTGCCTTGATATCGACCACCACAGTCCTTCGAAAGTGTTTGCCACAGCTGACGTCCGCATCGCCCCTTTGTCCGCCGTCCTAGTGCCTGCGTTTTCCCCTGCTGCCACTAGCTCGACGCTCTTGTTCCAACCATCTATAGCTAGTGCCTACCATCGAACCACCGTCATTCCGTTTGCCGTTATCAGCTTTTCCAATGGTTCAGTGGTACTTTATGCATGCAACCTCTTTGCTTGTCCATACATCCTGCTACGAGGCGAGTGTCTGGGGAGCCTCGAGACCTTAGATTGTATTTTCGATGTATCTAGACAAGCCATTTATACCGACTTGTCTCATTACACCCTCGACTGACGCCAATGGCCCTATGGATGTATTCCGCAAGTCCATTGATTTCCGCCTCACGCCTGAACAGCAGGAGCAGCTGGTCAAGCTCCTCCAGCGTTTTTCGAGCATCCTTTGACCACAATCAGCCTTCCTTAGGTCGAGCGTCATCTGTTGTTCACCGTATAGATACCGGTCAAAAACATCATTACGACAGCGTCCATATCGTGTATCAACTGCCGAACACCGTGTCATCAACAAACAGGTCGACAATATGCTGACATAATCGAACCGTCAAGCAGTCCCTGGGTCTCTCCAGTTGTACTGGTGAAGAAGGAGGACGGATCCATCAGGTTCTGCGTGGACTACCGATGCCTCAACTGAATCACGCGCAAGGATGTCCATCCACTGCCACGCATTGACGATGCCTTGGGCTACCTAAAGGGAACCGAATTTTTCTCTTCTTTAGATCTGCACTCTGGATACTGGCAGGTACCTATGGCAGAGGCCGATCGCGAAAAAACAGCCTTCATCACGCCCGACGGGCTGTACGAATTCACAGTCATGCCCTTCGGTCTCTGCAACGCGCCAGCTACTTTCGAGCGAATGATGGATGCTATCCAGCGAGGCCTCAAATGGAACGTTCGTCTTTGTTATTTAGATGACACTGTTGTCTTTTGAAATGATTTCACAACCAATTTAACCCGCCTAGAGAAAGTCCTCGCTTGTCTCTCCGCCGCGGGGCTGCAACTGAATCTGAAGAAGTGCCATTTCGCCGCTCGAAAGCTTACGATCCTTGGCCACGTAGTTTCGAAGGACGGCATTCTTCCTGACCCTGCAAAACTTACAGCCGTTTCAGCGTTTCGCAAACCGACCATCATGAAACAGCTTTGAAGTTTCATAGGCCTTTGCTCCTGATTCCGGCGCTTCGTCCGCAATTTCGCGACGATCACTGCTCCTTTGACCAAGCTCTTCGCCGGCTCTAGGAACCTTTCAGCCTGGTATGCCACCTGTGACGATTCTTTCAATGAACTGCGCCGGCTCCTCACGTCGCCGCCTATTCTGCGACACTACGACCCATCGGCACCCACAGAGATCCACACCGACGCTAGTGGTGTCGGGCTAGGCGCTATTCTTGCACAGAAGAAAGACGGCTTCCAAGAGTACGTGGTTGCAAGCCGAACTCTTAGCAAAGCCGAAATCAACTATTTCATCACTGAAAAGAAATGCCTCGCCATTATTTGGGCGATAGAGAAATTTCGACCATACGTGTACGGGCGCCCTTTTGACGTCGTGACTGACCACCACGCCCTCTGCTGGTCGTCACTGAAGGATCCAAGCGGTCGCCTCGCCCGATGGGCATTAAGCCTCCAAGAATATAATATTCGCGTGGTCTATAGCTCCGGCCGGAAACATTCGGACGCAGACGCCCTATCCCGTTCGCCCCTAACCCCTGACCCGGACTGCTGAGAAAGTCTAACCTGTGATGCCACTGCCGTCACCATCGCCGACATGCCATCTGAGAAATGCAAGGACCCTTGGGTTGCTTCGATTCTAGACATCCTGGCTGGGCGGACGGCTTCCCCCACGTTGCGTCGGCAAGTCGAGCACTTCACCACTTGCGACGACGTGCTGTACCGACGCAACTACGCACCCGGTGGACGTCAGTAGCTACTCGTGATTCCACGTCATCTGCGATCCGTAATTTGTTCCACGTTTCATGATGACAAACAATGTGGCCACGCAGGTTTCCGAAAGACTTATTCTCGCATACGGCTCCGATATTACTGGCGCGCCATGTACAGTTTTATTCGACAGTTCGTTCGGGCTTGCTTGACGTGCCAGAGACGAAAGACTCTCCTTCATCCAGCCAGCGGTACCTTATTATCTTTAGCATGCCCCTCCCAACCGTTCGACCATGTCAGCATCGATACCTATGGTCCCCTTCTCAACACTGCAGATGGTAACCGCTGGATCATAGTTGCCGTCGACCACCTCACGCGGTATGCCGAAACTTCATCCCTTACTTCGTATACAGCAACAGACGTTGCGACTTTCGTTCTTCACAACATCGTATTACATCATGGAGCACCTCGAGAGTTAATGACTGATTAAAGAAGTTAAAGTTAAAGTAGTGTATATACAGGAAAACATACTTTTTGATGGATCCTAAAAATACTGATGTTAGCAATGGTAGTAGTCGGGCGATGGAAATCTTGTACTGCATCTATTTTATTAACTATAAAATATAATGGAATGTATCACATGTCTCTAATGTTCTGGTCTGATTCCTTCCTGAGTGATTGTTATTTAAGTATGTTATGTAGTAAGTACGTTACAAGATTTGTATAATCAGTCAGATTCAATGTAACATGATATTTTTATCAGCTATTCTTTGCTCTGTTGCTTCTTTTGTTCATGAAGGTCTGGATGCCGCGAAAGCTGTTTTTTATTTTTATTTTTTTAATGTACAAACGGTGTACAAGGGTGTTAGGTCCTCTGTCAGGCTATATGCCTTTAGCCCCAACATCATTTTGTTTCTTGTGTCTTGTACAAGAAAACAATAAAACAAATTTTGAAAACTGAACTGAAATTGATCGTGGTCGCGTATTTGTGTCAGACGTCAATGCAGCAATGCTGCGTGAGTGCCACGTCGTTCACCGAACTACAAGTGCCTATCATCCCCAGACTAATGGAATGACAGAGCGCTTCAACTGCACCCTTGGTGACATGCTGTCTATGTACATCTCGTCAAACCACTTCAATTGGGACCGAGTGCTCGCGTTCATCACGTTCGCCTATAATACCATCATTAAAAGCCCTTCTGGGTTCTCTCCTTTTTTCTCCTTTACGGACACGAACCTTCTTGCACTATGGACACCATTCTTTCGTACAAACCTGACTCCTCAGAGTCCACGACTTTGTCTCAAGCCGCTACATATGCTGAAGAATGCCGCCAACTGGCAAGATCATTCACAAAACAACAAGGACGCCGAAAGCACCCCCATGACGCACCGATTAACACTACTTCCTACGATCCAGGTTCGCTCGTCTGGCTGCATGTCTCTTCTACAACATCTGGCCTTTCTACAAAGTTGGTCCCCAAGTATCATGGCCCATATTGTGTACTGAAAAAAAAAACACGTCACCGATGAATTACTTCATCGAGCCACTGGAACCATCTTCTGACCAACGTCGTCGTGCCCAGGAAATTGTCCACGTGTCCAGACTTAAGCACTACTACGACCCTCCCGTGTTTACTTGTCCATAGGTCAAAAGGATGGCTCCTTATTTCGCGGGGAGTAATTGTAATAAATCTGGATGACGATCGCTCTGGTGTTATTAAAGAAGACGATGATGATCGGTGGCTGCAGTAGTAGCTCGCGCACGCCGCTCACTGGTAGCCAGACCTGCCTCATAAAGTACCTTCTGCCAAGCTGCCTCTGAAGCTTTTTCGGCGTACAAAACCTCTATTTTATACATACATACATACATACATACATACATACATACATACATACATACATACATACATACATACATACATACATACATACATACATACATACATACATACATACATACATACATACATACATACATACATACATACATTACAAAATTTCTGCTGCCGTGATAACGGATCCGCAAAAGGCATGCAGTAGATGCATGAACGAAAGGATCCAAAAGGCAGCACTGCATGTCTTAAAAGCACTACAATGGAGGAAACAACCACATTTTCGACACCGGGGCATGAGTCTCTCGCGGGTAACCAGGTGGGGCACGCCACGGTTCGAGATCATGCACGCCGAGCCATCTCGGGCACGCTTGGACCACTTACCGACGGCTGTCACGACGAGCATGAGCGCATACCGAAGAAGTACTGAGACATTTTGGCACACTACAGGAAGAAGAGGAAGCGGTCGGTACCCACGGACCCACATGAGTCCAAGTAGGAAACAAGCAGTGATACGGAGAAGACTACAAGCTGGAACTTACCCGCATGGAACATTGATGCATGCAATGTGTTCAGGGACCTTCGGGTGGGACTGCAAGTTTTGCCCTCCGAACACGTGCAACACTTTGCGCCAGATGGTGCTAGAGTGCCACAACAATCGGGACTTACTACCATCATCAACGCCAAGTGAAAACGAAGAGAAACAGATCAAGAGAAAGAATTCGAAGACCAGTGGCCGGCTTTGCTGGTGACGCAAGACTCTGACAACTAGCTATGATTAGTGAACCGGGCTCGGGCAGCGGCAGCGAGCCATGGTTATATGGACTGAAGAGGCTGAAGTATAAATAACCTGGTCCGAATCAAGCCCATTTCATTCATTCACTTACCCAAGGACTATCATTTTTATTAATTAATTGATTGATATGTGGGGTTTAACGTCCCGAAACCACTATATGATTATGAAAAATGCGTAGTGGTGGGCTCCGGAAGTTTCGATCATCTTAGGCTCTTTAACGTGCACCGAAGTCTTGGCACACGGACCTACAGCATTTTCGCCTCCATAGAAAAAGTAGCCCTGCAGCCGGGATTCTACCCCGTGACCTGCAGGTCAGCAGCTGAGTACCTTTGCCACTAGACCACCGTGGCAGGGCGTCTTTAGTAATTAGTGAAGCTTTCACTAAGTCGTCGTGGTGCCATAGTGGCAATATTGTTCCTTCGCACTGCGGAAGAGGATCACCGAAGCCATTAAAAAAAGCGCGTAGCTTAGATTTTCTCCGCCAGGTGCCACGCGATCGACTCAAGCTGCTCACAAGAAAACTGTCTGTTGTTTTAATTGGCTCGTTATATTGACTTTATTAATTATCTTGATAGTTATTCTCGCTTCAAAACTTGTGATCTACTAATATAATAATCCAAGTATAACTATCAACTCAAACCGGGAGAATCATTGCGGTACCTGTTATGTTATCACAGATATTTTCGAAGTATTTAAAGACCCAGAAGTTAGTACTCGACAGGACGTGCTAGGAAGAAAATAAAGTGTGTCACTGAAAGACTGTGTCAATAAAAAAATCACAGCATATCCACCGAGTGCATGACGATGAGTGGGGCAAAGCACTGAAGGGTATTGTCGCTAAACTGTGAACCATGCGTGAATATCACCCACTACATAATCAAAGACGTCACATACACTGTACATATTTATACAAGAAATTTCATTATTTATAAGTCGTATCTATACGTCACTTTCGTTCCCCTTTCATTATAACAGTTGTATGGTCGGTTAAGTGATGGATCGGCGATGGGGTGTAGTGGGATGTTAGCAAGGACGAAGTACTGGGCAGATTGAAAAAGGTGTAACTAGAGGCGGTCGCATACAGACAAGGGGTGGGCACAGTGGGACAATCTATGGTTCTTCAACGCGCCCCTGGATACAAGTACACGACCATCTTGCATTTCATATTCGCTACTCCTCAACAGTATTTGCTTTATGGTCGGTAAAGTAGTGGATTGGTAATGGGGTGTAGTGGGACGTTTGCAAGGACGAAGTAGTGGACAGTTGAGAAAGGTGGATCTGTCGGTGATCAAGTACATAGACATGGATAGACCTACGCCCTTAGGAACTTCGCCCCTAAATGGACGAACCAAGAGCTGGCATGCGTTCAGACGTAGGAGTCGAGTGCATGGGGGCTCGCGAGAATTGACCGCCACGATACCACATAATCATCTACAGCAGGCGCTAACAGAGAGTGAACAGGAACGAGAAACGCCAGACCAATTTATGGAAACTTGTCTAACCACTTCACTCGTCACCATAACCGTATCGAGCAAAAACTTGCTCTGAGGTAGCGCCAAGCCACTTCAATCGCCCCATTCCATTTGGACACTGTTAAATCAGCGCTGCTTTACTGTGTGCAGTAAGTACTTGCATACCGTACCTTATGTGGTAGGCACGTAGTTTTTTTAAAACGTTTAGCAGGGCTAGATGCTCATTACGTACGACAACGCGTTGCCATGATTAGAGTGGCTAACAGACGTCTTGTAGATAAAAAAGCAACACGATGACCATGATATGGTATATCCATAATACCTTATACCGCACACTGGCACTGCCGAACGGCCGTAATAATTGAAAGTCACAGGTCTCTTTTGCGAGCACCTAAGGCCACTGTGGCTAACCCTCAATAATCGAGCAAAGACTGTCGTGCTAAGCTTAGCATCTCCAACGGTACGAGTTGGAATCCACAGGATTGTTTTTTAAACGTAGTTTTTTTAAAACGTTTAGCAGGGCTAGATGCTCATTACGTACTACAATGCGTTGCCATGATTAGAGTGGCTAACAGACTTCTTGTAGACAAAAAGCAACACGATGACCATGATATGGTATGTCCATATTACCTTATACGGCACACTGGCATTGCAGAACGGCCGTATTAATTGGAAGTCGCAGGTTTCTTTTGCAAGCACCTAAGGCCACTGTGGCTAACCCTCAATAATCGAGCAAAGGCTGTCATGCTAAGCTTAACATCTCCAACGGTACGAGTTTGAATCCGCAGGGTTCTGCGAGCCTGTTGGACTGAGGGCCCGGTGTGGTCATGGCGCATTTCGTACGATCATATCAATATTCGAAAGAAAGCGTGATGATAACCGTTGTAAAAAATGCGTCAGTTATATGTTCCAATCCTGGAGTAAAACGTAACCGCAAAATATTTTTACTTTGTAGGCTCACGATGTTGCAATGAGCGTCTCCTCTGAGTTCACGTTCATTGTGGTGCTACTACAACGTGAAAATGACATGAAAGCAAGCTCGCATCGCCACCCTTCCCGTAGGAGTAACCCTTACAGAGGTTATAACAGTCGTACCTTTCGATCCTGGTAATCTTCTAAGATGAGAAGAGACAGCCGACCGAAACGGGACGCGATCTTCTTCTAACTTCTATACGCTCGTGGCACGTACTTGCACGAGTGAATGCTGATGTAAATGCTGATAGGTTTAGCCCGGTACTGTGTGGCCATGGTCTTTATCACTGAGTTAATATTGCCGCGTGCATAGCTGAATTTAGCGGCGAGATAGCGACGACAACGAAGAACGCCGATTTGCTCGAGAGGCGCAGCGCAGCAGAGTGAAGAAGACGATAATCTTAGCGGCCTTCTCTGAGAGCGTCTCTCCCCCTTTTTTCTTTCTTTTTTTTACATTGCGCCAAATTAATTTCACAGTCAAAACACAGTAATCATATTCCCCTAATCTAGAAAATCTATAGGTATTTACTTGCATTAACCACCGGCTTCTTGGCCAATCCCCCTTAGTGGGTGAGAGCCACAAAAGAAAGGAACAAGCAAGCAAGCAAGCGTCTCTGCAAGTCCCACTGTCAGAGTTTTTTAATAAACCCCCTGTATTTTATAACTCGCGGCACTGGTGGAGGAGCTGGGTACTACCACCTCATGATCAGCACCCCTGTGAGAAGCCCCGAGTCCAGCCCTACGAGACAGCCACGCGTGGAGACGCCTGTGCCCCGCTCAAGCCGTCGCCTTCAAGGTCTTGAACCAGAATTTGGCCTTTTAAAGGGAGCAACACTTCCGACAACCACCCCTACTCAAGAAATGGCAAGGAGTCCTGCACAGGTGACGGTCCAGAATATGCGTATTCCTGAACCATTTCATGGCCGGCCGAACGAAGATGCGCAAGACTGGCTGGAGCAGTTCGAACGGGTAGCTAAATCGAACTACTGGAGTCTCGATGGAAAGCTCTTCCACGTATACTTCGCCCTTGAAGACGGCGCGAAGACGTGGTTTATAAACCGGGAGGCAACCTTGACGACATGGGAGGAGTTTTGTCGTAGGTTTCTTGACACCTTCGGTAACGCGGACCGACGCGAAAACGCACAACGCCTTCTTGAAGGACGCACCCAACAGCTGCATGAAAGCGTCGCCATGTTTGCTGAGGATATGGTGCGCTTGTGCCACCGCGCGGACCCCAACATGCCCGAGGCTCGAAAGCTAAGCCATCTCATGAGGGGCGTCAAAGAGCAGCTATTTGTTGGTCTTGTGCGCAATCCGCCGACAACAGTGGACGAGTTCACCAGGGAGGCCACCGCAATAGAGCGTGCGCTACAGCAACGGTACCGACAGTCTGACCGCCCGGCCACCGGCGCAGCTGCAGGCGCCACCGCACTTACCGAAAACGACGAGTTTTCACTACGCCACCTGATTAGACAGATCGTGCGTGAGGAGATCGCGAAGGAGATCGCAAAATACACGTTGCAGTCACAGGCGCCCCCGCAGCAGGAGTCCACGGTAGCCTCCGTCGCTGAAATCGTTCGCCATGAACTTCGACAAGCGTTTGCCTCTCCTCAGCAATATTCCTCTCCACCGCACCGTCCAAACTCGTGTACCTATGCAGACGCTGTGCGTCGTCCATTGGCTCCAGAAGTATCGTACCAGCCGAACGGATACAGCTATGCAGACGCTGTTCGTCGACCCACGCCCATGCCAGCGCCGCAGTACATCGAACCGTATCCTGTGGCAGCCTGGGCTCAGCAGGATTCTGTCAGGTGACCCTATATGCGGAAGACCGACATATGGCGCACTGCGGATCGTCGACCACTCTGCTATAACTGTGGAGAGCCAGGACACATTTGCCGTTTTTGCCCACATCGCCGAGCTGAATACCGCGGTAGTGCACCCACACCTACGCGCCGACAGTTCGACGAAAGCCGTGCCCCCATCGACGACGACCAGGCTGGCAGGCGGGAAGGCTCTTTGTTGTGTTCTGGGGTTTAGGTTTCGATTTGACATGTGAGGATGCCAGGGGGCGCCGCTCTGGCATCCGGGAATTCAAGGCGACTGTAAAATAAAAGGAGTGTGTGTTAGGTAGCCGTGGAGTGCGGTTGTGCTTTCTTTCGGCGCGTAGCGCCAACCCGCGTGTTCGGGCTGGTCGATGTCCCCGCCGGCCGCGTACGTCTCCGTCGGCCGTCTTCTTCTTCTTCTGCTTCGTCGGGACCAGCCAGCCCCCAACACAGCAATGGCGACGAGGACATGTAAGAACCCGTTTCGTTCTCCGTGTTCTTTTTCTTGCTTCTAATGGACCTACCCGGCTAACCCTAGACGCTCTTTGTTCTTAGCAAGGTGGCTACTGCGTGCTGCGTCGCTTCATTTCTTCATTCAGCTACTCTGCCTTCGTCTTCAAACAGTGTACTGGCGTCATTTTCTTCTCATCTGCACCTCTTCATTCTTCTTGCTTGAAATGGCGTCTCCTGTTCCACCTCCGCTATTTCTTCATTCGCCCGGAGACCCGCCACTTCCGTGGGCGGACTGGAAGTTGGTATTTCAGGCTTACGCAGACGCGGTCGGGGAGGACGCCAGCAAGCCCGAGCGTCGCAAGGCCCTGCTGCTCAACGCGTTGGGCCCTGCCGGGTTAAAGCTTTTCTATACTTTGGAAGCCACCAACGCGTCGCCGACGCCAGCGTCGGGCGATGCCTTCAAGGATGCTGTTGCTCTTTTCGATGAGCATTTCAAAGATGTTTCGTGCGATTATCTCGCACGCGTGAAATTCCAAGAAAGGCGACAATTGCCTGGTGAGCCAGTCGCCGAGTTCATTACTTCTCTTCGAACGCTCGCCGCGTCTTGCGGCTTCGGCGCGCTCGAGGACGATATGATCCGCCATCAGCTTTTCATCGGGGTAGCCTCGCAAAACGTCCGCTGCCGCATGCTTCAGAAGGGCTCCTCGATTTTATTATCCGAAGCCCTCTCGATTGCGCGAGAGGACGAGCTTATTCGCTCCCAGTCGGAGCAATTCGCTCCGCATTCAGTGCAGCAACTTTCTGCTGCGGGGGGCCAAGGCGGCGGCTCGTTTCACGGGACGCGTCAACATGGCGGCCCTTCACCTTCGTCTCGGCGCGGCGGCCAACATGGACGCTCGCCTGCACAGTCCTTCCGTGGCGGCCAACATGGCGACCTCTCTGCGTCGCGGGGGCGAGGAAGCCGACAATATGGCGACCCCATTCCGCCAAATTCGGGTTTTGAGGAACAGCATCGAGATCCTAATTCGCGTTCGCAATTTTCTTCTCCAAAAGCAACCACGCATTGCTTTCGTTGTGGATCGGCTCGGCATTTAGCCAATTTTGCGCAGTGTCCCGCGAGAAACCGCACTTGTCTTGCGTGCGGAAAAATCGGACATTTTCAGTCCGTATGCAATTCCCGTCCAGCAAATCTTCCGGAACCAGTTTCTTCGTCCGCTCCTTCGAGCACTGCACAAACCAATACGGTCACTGTTTTAAATGTGGATGGCCTCCACACTACGCCCGAGCCCAGCATCATAGTTTCAGTGGGCCATGTGCCCTTGTCATTTCTCGTGGACACTGGTGCCTCAGTCTCTTTAATCAGTGCCGCTGACTTCCATAGTCATTTTTCCAACATTTGGCTTTTACCTTCAAACGTCGTTCTACAAACATATTCTAAGGAAACGATTGATAATTTAGGTCAATTTACAGCTCAGGTCTCCTATTGCAGTCGCACTGCTTCCATTACTTTTTATGTAACAGCCAATGGCAGCTCACTTTTGGGACGTGATGCCATCAGGGCTTTGTCCATCAACATCGTCGGTGCGTCTATGACGTGTGCTCAAGTCGACGTCCCAGATGATCTTCCGGCCAACGCGCCTTCTGAATTCCACCACCTGTTCACCCGTGAACTGGGTTGTGTGCGTGGTTTTGTGCATAAAGTGATGCGTCGACCAGGTGTGTGCCCTGTGCGTGCCAAGCTGCGCCGCATTCCTCTTCTTCTCCGTGAGCAAGTCTCTGCGGAACTGTCTCGCCTTCAAGCCAGCGGAATCATCGAGCCTGTCTCTGCTTCCGAATGGGTTTCTCCACTGGTCGTCGTCAAGAAAAAAGATGGATCCCTTCGACTATGCGTCGACTTACGAGAACCAAACAAGGCAATCGTCGTAGACGGGTTTCCACTTCCTCACATTGAAGAACTGCTTCATCAGCTCTCCGGAGCAGTATGTTTCTCCAAGCTGGACCTCGCGTCCGCTTATCACCAAGTTGAACTTTCTGAGTGCAGTAGAGACTTGACCACATTTGTATCGCACGAAGGCTTGTTTCGGTTTCGCCGCGTGTGTTTTGGGCTTGCATCTGCCCCTGCAGTGTTTCAGAAAATGATGTCAATTATTCTTAAGGGTTGTAATGGCACCCTTTGTTACTTGGATGATATTTTGGTGTGGGGACGTACTCGCGAAGAGCACGATGCTAACTTGCATACTGTTCTCAACCGCATCAGTGAATGTGGTATGAAACTTAATAACAAGTGCATTTTTTCTGTGAATGAGTTACAATTTCTAGGACATAATGTCAGTTCCCGCGGCTTGACACCTGTTGAATCTAAAGTTCAGGCCATTGTCAATGCCCCACGGCCTACTGATGTTAAAACGTTGCAATCTTTTTTAGGTCTTGTGGGTTATTATGCCAAGTTTGTTCCCCACTATGCTGATGTTGTTGAACCACTGCGTACTCTACTTCGTCAAGCACAGCCTTTTAACTGGTCAGCTGAAGCTGAGCAGAGCTTCATTCGAGTAAAGTCAATACTGGCCTCAAAGCCAGCTGTTAATATTTTCAATGAGAAGCTTCCCATCGTCATCACGACGGATGCGTCCGATGTTGGACTGGGAGCAGTGTTTCAACAACTAAGAGATGATCAGCTGATCACTATTGCTTTTGCATCTCGTACATTGACCCCTGCTGAACGCAGATATTCAGTAGGAGAGCGTGAAGCTCTCGCTTGTCTTTTTGCCTGTGAGAAATGGCATGTTTACTTGTGGGGCCGGCACTTCACATTACGTACAGATCACCAAGCACTAGTTGCTCTTCTTTCTGCAGGATCCGAAGGCCGCCGCCCCATTCGCATTTCCCGTTGGTGTGCCTAACTCATGTATTATAATTTCAGTGTTCAATATTGTAAGGGTTCTAATAACGTGGTTGCTGATGCACTGTCGCGCCTTCCTCTTCAGATACCGGTTACTGAAGAGCGGGATGAGGAAGTTGTTTCATTAATTACTTCCTGCATTACTAAAGCTGAGCTTCAGGCAGCTACAGCTGCAGATTCCACTTTGTCTCAAGTTCTCAAATATTTACGTGAAGGATGGCCTTCCAAAGGTGCTCTTGCTTCTGAATTCTTGCCTTACTTCGCAGTCCGACAGGAACTGTCTTGTGTCGAGGACTTGCTTTTCCGCGATGAACGCGTGATTCCCCCTGCTTCTTTCCGTAACAAGCTAATACAGCTTGCCCATGAGACCCATCCAGGCATTGTCCGCACCAAACAGAATCTCAGAGACAGGTACTGGTGGCCAGCCTTAGATAAGCAGGTCGAGCATGCAGTTTACAACTGCCATATATGTCAGGCAGCTGACAAGTCTGCTAAACCTGCATTTTCTCCGTTGCAGCCAGTCGAGTGGCCTGATCGGCCTTGGCAGAAACTCGGCATGGACATCATCGGTCCCTTGCATAATGTTCCGCAGAATGCCCGGTTCATTGTTTCTCTCATCGACTACCATTCCAAATGGCCAGAAATTTGTTTCACACATACGGTTACTTCTGAGGTCATCATTGAGTTTCTGTCTTCAATCTTTAGCCGGGAAGGTTTTCCTGATGCCATAGTTACGGACAATGGTCCACAGTTTCAGTCCCAACATTTCGAGGCTTTTCTTTCACAACGAGGAATTCAGCACTTGAGGTCATCAGTTTTCCATCCCCAATCAAATGGGCAAATCGAGCGCTTTAATCGCGTTCTGAAGGAACATATCCAGATCGCCCAATTAGAGCACCGTCCCCTCAAGCAAGTCTTGACGGAATGTTTAGCTTCGTACAGGTTCACACCACAAGGCACCACTGGAGTGTCTCCTGCTCAACTTCTCCACGGTAGGCAACCGCGAGTTGCTCTCGACATAGTCTCTTTGCCTCGTAACATACCAGTGTCTTCTTCTGATCAAATCCGCACCAGGAGTTTTTCTCGTCAACATGCAATGAAAAAGTATGTCGACACCCGTAGAGGTGCAAAGCAGTCCCAAGTTCGCACTGGCGATTTAGTCAAGGTTCGTGTGCCAGGCAAGCGGCCCAAGTATCGCGGTCCTTACAAAGTATTGGGTCAGGTTAGCCCCACTTCTTTCCGCTTAAGTGATGGTAACATTTGGAATGCTTCGCGCCTTGTTATTTTTCATACGGATTCGCCTTCATCACCTAAAAGTCTTCCTCATCACGTTCCGTCCACGCCTTTCAACTACGCCTCAGATTATTACCTGTGGCCTCCATGTACAGGCATTTCTTCTTCAAGGGGGGAGGAGTTACCAGTCGGTGTCGCTGGTTCAAGTACACCAAGTCACACGGTTCACTTCGAACCTTCAGATACGGCTGAGACCGTTGAACCAGACTCCGGCCCGCAAAATTCTTCCGAAGCTCATGCTGCGAGCTCTGATGAGACCCAAAGTTTTAACGCTCGTTCAGAGCCTTCACAATCTTTCACTCAAGGTGCAGAGACACCTCATTCTACACCAAAAAGGGCCCGCCCTAAGCGGAAGCGGCAGAAGCCGCGTCGGTTCGACGACTACGTGACGTAGGACTACAAATCTATATTGTACAGAATTGTATAGAATTTTTTAGTGAATTTTCAGGACTTCCAATGTACATATTTCAGTGCATTTTCAAAACTCGTAGTGTGTGAGTTCAGTGTGCCGTGCTCTGAATTTCATGTGTTCTAATTAATGTACATACCTTGTAAAATATGTTGGTATCGAGCATGTATAAATATAAACAGTGTATAGGTGTGCTTTTTTCGAGGAGGGGATGGTTGTTGTGTTCTGGGGTTTCGGTTTCGATTTGACATGTGAGGATGCCAGGGGGCGCCGCTCTGGCATCCGGGAATTCAAGGCGACTGTAAAATAAAAGGAGTGTGTGTTAGGTAGCCGTGGAGTGCGGTTGTGCTTTCTTTCGGCGCGTAGCGCCAACCCGCGTGTTCGGGCTGGTCGATGTCCCCGCTGGCCGCGTACGTCTCCGTCGGCCGTCTTCTTCTTCTTCTGCTTCGTCGGGACCAGCCAGCCCCCAACACAGCACTCTTCTACCTTCCGGACGCGCTCACCATCACCGGCTCGCTTTGCTTCACCAAGCCGCCGTAGTTTTGCTGACGCCGTCAGAGGTCGGTCTCCCAGTCCACGGCGGGGAAACTGAAAGCAGCGACCTCTGGGGGGAAGGTTGCAAGCCGTCGAATTGCCGAAAAACCCCCACTGCTGCCGAAACACGTGAGAGACGACGATGAAGACTTCGCCGGGAAAACTGTGACTGCCGACCTCGCTGTGACGATTGACGGCGTTGAAGTGACGGCCTTAGTCGATACGGGTGCAGACTTCTCTATAATGAGTGAACGATTGGCAGACGAACTCAAGAAAGTCAGGATGGAATGGACGGGCCCTTATATCCGAAGTGCTGGAGGCCAGATAATGACTCCCACGGGAAAATGTACAGCAAGACTCACTATTGAGAATGTGGCTTTTGTAGCCACATTTCTGATTCTACCGGAGTGCTGCAAACCTATGATTCTGGGAATGGACTTCTTAAGAGAGTACGGTGCTGTGGTCAACATACGCGACGGTGTGATCACATTCGCCGCTGACAAGTCTGTGACCACTGATCCAGACCAAGAACCCAGGGTGTTACGTGTGGTCGACGACGACGTCTGCGTGCCACCACTATCTTGTAGTCTTGTTTCCGTGTGTTGCGCCGTGCACTGTAATGAAGACGCCATAGCCGAACGCATCACTGACCTTCTTTTTCACCAAGGCATCGCCATCGCTCGCGGTATCGTCAGCTTAGTGGATGGGCGCGCAGACGTGCTTCTGACCAACTTCACAAATGAGCGCCGGCACATCGGTAAAGGCACGGCTGTGGCGTACCTCGAAGAGCTCGACTACTCTCACGACTGTCTTCTAATGCAAGGGGAAGCCACAGCTCAATCACCTCCACATACACCACCAGTTGATATCGGTCCGACTCTAACACCGACTGAAAGATGCCGTCTTATGAAGCTGCTCGACCAGTTCAAGGACTGCTTCTCATCGACATCACGAGTGGGTCGAACGCCTCTGACTAAGCATCGCACAATTACGGAAGACACAGCAAGACCGATCCGACAGAACCCATATCGCGTCGCTCAGAAAGAACGTGAGGTGATCCAGCAGCAAGTCAAGAAGATGCTAGAAGATGACGTTATCCAACCATCAAAGAGTCCTTGGGCATCGCCAGTGGTACTCGTGAAAAAGAAAGACGGCAGCTTGCGTTTCTGCATCGATTATCGTAAGCTGAACCATGTTACAAAAAAAAGACGTTTATCCATTACCACGGATCGATGACTCTTTGGACAGGCTACGGCATGCGCGCTACTTCTCGTCAATGGACCTTAAAAGTGGATACTGGCAAATAGAAGTAGATGAGCGTGACCGAGAAAAGACCGCCTTCGTGACGCCAGACGGGCTTTATGAATTCAAAGTCCTCCCTTTCGGTCTATGCTCAGCCCCAGCCACGTTTCAGAGACTTATTGATACCATTCTGTCCGGCCTGAAATGAAAAACATGCCTTGTGTACCTCGACGACGTGATCGTTTTTTCGGCCACGTTTGAAGAGCATCTAAAGCGGCTACTGTCAGTCCTTCAAGCCATACGGTCCGCTGGACTCACACTCAAACCGGAAAAATGCCACTTCGGCTTCGAAGAACTCCAGTTCCTGGGACACGTGATCAGTCGCGAAGGTGTGAAGCCTGACCCAGATAAAACAGCAGCCGTCGCAAAGTTCGCAAGGCCTTTTGATAAGAAAGCGGTCAGGCGTTTTCTGGGTCTCTGCGCCTACTACCGGCGATTTATAGCAGGCTTTGCACACATCGCCTCTCCACTCACCCGCCTTACAAGGGAAGACATCGCATTTGTATGGGGTGAAGAGCAAGAAGCTTCATTCAACGAGCTGCGACAGCGTCTACAAACTCCACCTGTCCTCGCTCACTTCGACGAGAATGCACCAACAGCCATCCATACAGACGCCAGCAATGTGGGCCTAGGTGCTGTTCTTGTCCAATGCCAAGATGGTGTGGAGAGAGTGGTTGCCTACGCTAGCAGAACGTTGACACGCGCCGAGTCCAACTACTCAACAACGGAGAAGGAGTGTCTGGCCGTCGTTTGGGCAGTTGCGAAGTTCCGCCCGTACTTATATGGCCGCGCTTTCCAAGTCGTAAGCGACCATCACTCTCTTTGTTGGTTGACCAACATGAAAGACCCATCTGGACGTTTAGCACGATGGAGCTTACGGCTCCAAGAGTACGACATGACGATAGTTTACAAGTCCGGAAGGCAACACTTAGACGCTGACTGTTTGTCAAGGTCACCGATTGAATCACCGGCTATAGAGGATGATGATTTCCCTGGTTTTTTTGGAGTTGTTGATGCAGCTATCATTTCTCGGCAACAACAAGATGATCGGGAACTCAACTCGCTTATAGAATTCTTGAACGGACGAGCCGCCAATGCACCAAGAGTGTTCTCGAAGAACTTATCGTCATTCTGTTTACGGGACGGAATTCTGTACAAAAAGAACTTTTCATCGACAGGTAGAAGCTATCTGCTGGTAGTTCCTGGAGCTCTCCGCAGCGAAATTTTACAAGCCTGCCATGACGAAGCCACAGCGGGCCACCTCGGTTTCACAAGAACACTGACACGCATCAAAGAAAAATATTACTGGCCAAGAATCGCAGCAGAGGTTAAACATTACGTCCGAACATGCATTGACTGTCAGCGGCGCAAGGTACCACCTGTCAAACCCGCTGGACTATTACATCCTGTGCCCGTGCCAGAAACCCCGTTTTCTCAAATCGGAATGGATCTGCTGGGCCCATTCCCAACATCGGACAGTGGCAACAAATGGGTTATAGTGGCGACGGACTACCTCACCCGATACGCGGAGACCAAGGCAATCGCGAGTGGCACTGCAGCTGAAGCGGCCCAGTTCTTCATTGAGAACATTGTTCTGAGACATGGTGCTCCAGCTGTCGTCATAACAGACAAAGGTACCGCGTTTACAGCCGAGCTTTTGCGCACTGTGCTTACGCTCAGTGGCACAGCGCATAGGAAGACGACAGCTTACCATCCACAAACGAATGGGCTTACAGAAAGACTTAACAAGACAATCGCTGACATGCTTTGCATGTACGTCGACGTAGAACACAAGAATTGGGACCGAATATTGCCGTACATCACATTCGCGTATAATACGGCGCGCCAGGAAACAACAAAAATGACGCCGTTCGCACTAATTCATGGCAGAGAAGTTACGACAATGCTTGACGCCATGCTGCCTTACGATTGCAATGGTTCAGAGACAGACGCCGCAGACTTCACTGAGCGCGCCGAAGAAGCAAGGCAGCTTGCCCGCGTCAGAATAATGAACCAGCAGCAACTTGACGCCCAACGGTACAACCTTCGCCATCGATTCGTCATTTATCAACCAGGAGATAGAGTCTGGGTTTGGTTTCCTGTACGACGACGAGGCCTCTCAGAGAAACTTCTACGCCGATACTTCGGACCCTACAAGGTTCTGCGCCGTCTTAGCGACGTCACGTACGAAGTCGTGCCCGACGCCTCCTCCTGTTCGAAACGTCGCCAGCATCTGCCTGAGACAGTGCACGTGGTCCGCATGAAACTTTACCACTCTCAGTGATGTAAACACTAGATGACCGCATCTCTACCTGTTGAGCGTCGGGACGACGCTCACTCTGGCGGGAGGGTAATGCCGCGTGCATAGCTGAATTTAGCGGCGAGATAGCGACGACAACGAAGAACGCGGATTTGCTCGAGAGGCGCAGCGCAGCAGAGTGAAGAAGACGACAATCTTAGCGGCCTTCTCTGAGAGCGTCTCTGCAAGTCCCACTGTCAGAGTTTTTTAATAAACCCCCTGTATTTTATAACTCGCGACAATATGCACGGTTTATTAGGCTCTTTCTCAATTACTGGTGTCATTTGGACATGAATATTAAGTGGTGTTCGCCTTTCGCATGTTCATTTCATCAGCTTTCGTAGACCAGTGGGTAGTAGTGGGTCTTGCCCAATTTCCATGGCACGTATGTGCAAGGTATAGTAGTGAGGTAAAAACTTTATTTGTTCACTTAAAAGGAAATGGGACAAATGATAGATACGTTCATTCCTTTGCCAACACATGACACACACGATTCCTCCGCTACACATGGTAGTCCTCCGCAACACTCTCTGTTCAACCTACGACGGCCTCCTGGCCATTGTGTATGAAGCTGCACGGGGCAGCTCATTTTTGCGTACAAAGAAGGACATCATCGCTGCACTTTTCGACTCAAACCCACGCAAAAAATATACGTAACGCAACAGCATTATCTACAATTCCGAAACACCCCCCCCCCAAAAAAAAACAAACAAACAAAAAAACTTAAAGCCACACTTTCGCAAGGGATTAACTGTGGCTGATGCGTCACCACGTCGACGTCTTTTGATAAAGTTCATCTGTAATTCCACCTGAAGTTGTCCTTGGATTTATCGTTCAAATAGATTAGTTTGAAACACTGGCATTTTATAAGCCGTACCAGGTATACTGTGGTCCTCGTGTTCTCGGCAGGTAGTTGGTGTAATGATAAATAGTGTGCATTTTTGAGGATGGCTTTATTTCACATACTTCCTGAGCAGCAGCTTCAATACAGCGATAGCAACACGGGGTTGTAGTTTCATATCTATAGAGCATGTGCTGTGATATGAAAACTGTATAGCGCGTACTGCCCATTCGAGCGCAGGACAACGTGTGTACAGTATAGGTCGTGTGAACCGTACTGCATTATACTCAGCTGCCGTCATAGCACCTTCTACCTGCCTCTCGCTGTTTTCCCTTTCCCTGGAGAGAAGGAGCAGGTTAGAGACGTAATTCCCAGGTTTAAGATTCTTTCGTTCGCTTCATTGAATAATAACGCGATATTAATAAAGACCTTGTTTCGCAGAAATACCGGCGTCGGCGTCAGCATGGGCGTCCGCTGGTTGTGAGCGAAAAATAATCTTTTCGGAGACCAAAAAATCGAGAAACATGCAAATAAAATAAGTAATGAAAATCCTGGTATGAGTCACGATATAACACAACCTGTCTGCATGGCAAGCAGGTGTTACACCACTCAGCCAAAATATTTCTTGCAACAGATTTGAAAAGAAACAAAAACGTTTTGGATTTCACGTAGTGGAAGGACTTTTCATAACGCATCATATACTGCATGGCATAAACGGAGAACCACGTCAGTTATCAGAAGATGCAAATTGAGCTACGAGCCTACCCATTACAAAACAGAGGCAACAAAAACACCATCAAAGTGAACAGCTGCATGCGTACGCTCGCGCGTTTCCTACAGGTACGTGATTTAGTTAATTTGCAAAATCAGTGATTATGATGAAGTGGGAGCTTAAGAACTGTGATTGAAATAGGCATCCAATGATTCTTTAAGACGGCCATGGATACGAGTGTAGTCATTCATTTCCTAACGGCATGATTGAGGCCTGCATCGAGAACTAGCAGTTCTAAATCCGATGCGCACGAGTCTCCATTACACGTGATCCGCTCTTGAATATTGTTGTATTGTGCGTTGGACGCGACGCACGGGGAACGCGAGGCCCGGCGCCCGAAACGCGGGCCGGGAAGGAGGAAGAAGTGGCACACGCATGACCCTGGCGGGAACTCCCTTTATGTACACAAACATCACTATATATACATATGTACAACGCCCCCATTTGGAGCCAGAGAACCGGTTCCAGAATCGCAACCACGACACCGAATCATCTTCTCCTTGAAATGATGATGTGGGTCCTCCACGCAACCAATGCACAATAATAGAATGCATAAAATGCACAAAAAGTAAGAAAATGTACAACACCACAGCGTGAAGAATTATACAGCAAACACAAGAAATTGCAAAGGTAATGCACACTTGAGAAAGAATAACACGAAACACAAGCACTTACAGCACGTAGCAGAACTAATAATGAAGAATTAAAAAATGAAGAAGTAGAAGAAGAACATGCCAATCAACCAAGGAGCTTCATCATCATCATTTCATGCAGTCATCACTGTGAGCCACATGAGCGTTTTTACCGCTGTTTCTTACGAGAATTTCTTACGAGAATCTAAAAGAATGAAATGCTAAACATAGATAAATTCACTTGTTTTATGTATAGAGTTTTTTTGTGTGTTTATCATGTTTTACTTCTCAAGGTTTTTTGTTTGTTTTTAATTCTCATACCTTAAAATTCTTACCTATATTACCTAATTAACCAACCCCCCCCCCCCCCTTTGAAGAAGTGAATTAATTTAAAAATCAAGTCACCGTCCCATTCATGGCCTATTCCCCTAGGTGGGTTGCGCCAAGGTGTTGAGGAACCGACCAACCAACCTGTGGTTGCCTTTCGCGCAGCGCGTGCTGTTAATGCGAGCTCACGTCTGGTGCTTTTTAAGGAAGCTCTGCGGCTGTGTCTCGGACTACCTAGGTGTGTAGCGAATAGCGTGCTTTATTTGGAAGCTAGAATTATTCCACTTGATGCTAGATTTCGACAGCTTACTGTGCAAACATCTTTAAAGCTTTACGATGCACCCCTCTTCTGTTCTCAGACAGTGTTCATCAAACATCCAGTTTCTTTCTTTCAGCGCCCGTGGTCTCGTTATCAAAGACCCCAAGTCATTTTCGTCGAGTCTCTGTTATCAAATCTTCACGTTTCCCTCCGGCATTTAACTCCCCAAACCCAATGCTCGGTGCCAGTTGACTTAATTTTCGATGATATTTTTCCAAAAAATGCGAAGTTACTTCCAAAGCATGTTCTGGAGGGCCTCCTTCAAGACCATCTAAGTCATTTTCCTAAATACGTAGTAATTTCGACGGACGCAACGCAAAATCTTCAGAAGGCTGGAGTAGGTATTTTTTCTCATCAGCTTAATTGGTCTTTTGCGCTCCGATTGCCTGACTTCACACCAATTTATCTCGCAGAATTCCTGGCTATTACATTGGCTCTTCGAAAACTAAATTATCAGCAATCAAAAGCTATTATTATTTCGGATGCTTTGTCTGTATGTACACATCTAACGTCCGCAAAGAAGTCTCCTCTTCTCAGGATATTTTGGTCTCTCGTACCGCATAGCCTATCAGAAGTTCGGTTTATTTGGGTCCCCGGGCATGCTGGAATTGAACTAAATGAAATTGCTGATTCGCTCGCATCGGCATCTTTAAATTTCCCTGTGGTGCCAGTAGCTCCACAGTTTCCTTTTATTACTGCCGAACGATTCAAACGCCTGTTAATCTTAAAAATGAACGAAACGTCGCTTCTACAATCTGAAGAATTTCGGCACTTGCAATTCACATGGAACACCGCAAAATGCCTTTCCCGTCAATGTGAGGTGACCCTCACAAGCTTTCGCTGTAGAGTTCCTCTGTTAAATTTTTATCTCAACAAATCAGGATTTTCATTAACTAACCTATGTGTAGTTTGCAATGAACCGGAAACAATAGATCACTTTCTTCTCACATGCCGCCGCTTCGCCTCACTGCGCCGAATAATTCTTGAAAGACCGATTGGTATGCTCGGATTGCCAGTCAATACATCCACCGTATTATCGTTTGGAGCCAGTCAGTTGGGTGTGGGCCACAGTGCTATTCTGTCAGCGCTACATAAATTCATTCAGGCAACCGGAAGGATACGCTGCTAGTGGTACTGCCAGATATATCCAATTCTTTCTTCCCCTTCCTCATTCTTGTCAATTCGTTTTATATATTCTGTTTTATCGTATTCTTCTACAATTTATCACGTTTTTTTTCAAAGGAACATTATTATTGTTTCTATCTAATTTCTCTTTATTTTTTTAGCAAGCGTTATAAAAATTATCTATCATGAGGTACAGTGTGGCCAATCCCCCTTGTGGGTATGAGCCAAAATCTTCTAGGAGACAAGACAAGACAAGACAAGTGGCTTGCTTGGGACGGCCCAGCTTGGAGGACGTGCTATCGGAACTCTGCTGTGCCTCCAACGATCTCGCTGACTGCGAATCTCGTGAATGGTCACTTTCTGTACGCAAGTACTGTCCTCTTTCATTGCTTGTGTAATAGAAGGCAAGATTACGATTCGAGGTATGCTCGAGGAGCTCTGAGCGAGGAAGAAGAGCATGCCGAACGCTTTTGTTTTTGTGCCAAAGTGCTCTGTACAAATGTTAACCAGCCAAAGTTGAAGAGTTAGGTCATGGTTTTTAGCTGTGAATTCAACCCGACGTGGAACTGAAACCCTTCACAATTATCGGTTACATGTTCGTGTTTCTTAGTTAGGTAGACACACGTTTGGCTCGGGTTTAACACCGTGTTTATTTCACAAGCTGCCCAATGTGTCTCGCATGACCACAAACTTTGAGGGATTTAATGAGCAGCTAAATGCGTTTCGCGATGCGCCAATCACAGTGCTTGTTTTCGAACCGGAGGCGATCACAGACGTCGCAGCCGAAGCCAAAGTGCCACTGGAGAAATTGCCGCCGAAAGCGGGCGTTCGGCCCGGCGAACGCACTCCCGCGTTCATCATAATGACGCAGCAACACCGCGCTGTTGCAAGCGTTTGACATCGCGAGCTAACCGACAAGGCAGCCAATGGCGCGCGTTCTTGGGTACGACGCTGTGAACGACGTAACCAATAACGCAACCAACGGAGACTGCTCATGACACCGCTGCCAGACAGTTTTCCGTTTCTCCAAGCCATATACAGCTATATCGCTGTGAAAGCCTCAGATCGGCGCACCTCGAAGCGCCATTCCTTCCTTTGCGCATTCTTTCATGCACACTTTCACCAACGCCGTGCTCGTCTCATCGGCCGTATATAGAGTGCCCCGCATTTCTTTCATGACTCATCAGCGTAGTGTTCGTGTTCTGCGGCCGACTTGCTCACCGCAGTGCAAATTGAAGAAACGTCAGCACGTAATTTTGCGCTGAACTGAGTGAACCTCGAAGAGCACTTGTCCAGGCATCTGACGCAGGACTTCAATTGCAAGGAAGCTTTACTTCTGAGGAACTCGTACGTCCGCAGCTTCTAAAAATTGATGCTGTTTAACATCCCAAAACCACTACATAATTAGGAGAGAGGCTGTGCGTAGTATAAAAGTCTACGAAAATTTAGACCACTTGGCACATACGTCATTGCATGCTCTCTACGTGTGCTGCCGATACGCGCTGGAAAGTTTACAAGACCCGTGGGTAATAAATCTCAGCAGTGACCTTTGCTTGAGACTTTAATTAGCGTGCTCCTATCTCCGCTTGCGTGCTACACCCTAAAACATCTTCCAGAGTTGACTCGAAAAGAGCGCTTTGATCCTCCAGAAGACAAAATGTGTGCAAACGTTCGCGCATGGCACGGCAAGAAAGGAGCTTTCCGCCATTGCACACACTTCAAAAGTACTGGTTAAGTCAACCAAGATGTGATTTATCTGTTGCGCAAATAGCAGCTCTTGTTCTCTTAAGGAGTTACCATGATAGGTGGGGAGTAATGGTTCTTTCGTTCGCAGTTACCGAGAGAGGAATGGCTGTGGCAGGTTAGTTACTTCCTTGAAGCAGTGACCTCGATACTTTTCTACTTCCTTTACTTATTAAAATGTGCAACACGCAAAACACGAGGTTAGATCGTTTTATCACGTGGGGTAGCTAAGCAAGACTATAATTGAGTGTTGGTAGTACCTTGCTACCAAGCACATCGTTACGTTTATCTCTAATACGTATACAAAACAACACGTTGCGCTCTTGTTACGTCAAGTCAGTCACCCAGCGGACGTCACGAAGGATGGGAAAAAGACGGGAAACAGCAGGAAAGTCTATCACACTATATCATTCTCCATTTTCACATGTTGTTTAAAAATATTATAAGAACACTTTACACCTCTTTTTTTTAATTCAGATACATTGATCTCAATGTAAGCCTTTTTTTTCTTGCAAACAGACCTTTTCGTCAGCGAATGCTCTGATAATCCGAGCTCTGAGACAACTCTCGAGCGTCAAGACAGACGTTTCTAATCATGGGTGAGTGAATATTCGTAGTCAGTGCGGTTGTCGCATATAATTTTATAGTGCGAAGATTTATTACTCTCCACTTTGGCTAAAATTAAATGTGCTATCTTTACACAGCTCAACCATACCACTACGGTGAAGGTAAGGCACAAATCAATATTCTTGTGTGGCACGCTTTTGCCATTTCCAAAGTTCTTTTGATTGTTACCACTTTCATAATTTTCATAATATTAAACCTTACTTGCAGATATTAACACTGTTTCTCACTTTCATCGGCACAATAATGCGAATGATGTATGTTGTCAACATTTGTTATAGAGATCAGAAACATGTGATGGTCACACTGTTCAGCTGACTTTATCTAGAGTCGAAACTTGGCCCCCACCACCCCTTTGTTTGTAATATGTGGACTAAAAAAATCAATTGTTACGTGTGCAGTGGAAAGCAACGGTGATGTACACTCAAGGTGAATGTCGGAGACAATTATGCTTAATGATAAGGACTTCCAGTGCTACTTAAGCACGTTGCTAATGTTTCAATTGATGTTGAAGGTTATACCTGCAAGACGTGGTAAAAAAGCACACGCAAATCTTTACAGAGTTGAATCATCACGTGTGTTATATCAGGCAAGCTTATTCATCGCGTCACAACGTTCTTGAGTCGCCGGAACACGAGTGACGTCACGCCACGTGATCCGCTACGGAGTGGTGTCACAGCTGCACTCGCTGTGAGCCTTGTCACTGTGGTACCACGTGACTATAGGGGAAGGCGTAACGGTTGCTTCGTCGACGATTGGTCAATCCGTTTCGCCATTACTAGCACACCGTTTGGGCCATCTTTGCGTGCCCTTGAGCCCAAGCGACAGGCTGAATCTTATCACTCAGTAAGTGTAGCCAACGAAATATCATGCCGAGGCGAAGCTGCCTGCTAAAACACTTTGCTGCAAATGAATGTCAGATAAGCTCGCCGTAGAAGTTTATTAGGCGCGAAAGCGTGCCCAAAAAGAAGGTGATGGAGCCGTCGCCTGCGTGCGTAAAGTATTCGCAAAAGCAAGAAAAATGCACCTCTACTCTAGATAACAAGGTTGATAACCGTAAAAATTCAGCCAATTTGTTTTAGTGGCTCAACACAGATGTAAAATGCGTTTTATTTTTATGTTTTTTTCCTGCGTGAACTCTTTCAGCCGACCATTCTTATGCTCAGCCGAGTAAGTATTTAGAGGCTTGGTTTTTGAAGGCTCTTTTTTCAAGAATTTCATTAGAGATAGAAAAAAATTCAGGTATGAACTATTTTGAATTCATCTTGAAAAGTTGTGTCGTGAGAAGAAAAGACATCGAACGTTTCCTGTAGCTCACAGATCCAACTTTGATTCTAAAAGCATGCATGGGTATCAACACACCTCGGAGACGGCTTCACGACCGATGTGCTCTGCGCCGTCGGTTCACCAAAAAATAAACAAAGTCATTCTGTCAGAATGATGACATGGGTAACTTTCATGATGCCATTTCCGTCGCGGAACTGAAGTCATTTGTTGGGGAATGCTCGATAATTTTTTTGTTATGTAATTATGCTGTGTACCAGTGGATAACTTTTCCGACCACTTTTTTTCGTATGATTCTTTTTCTGGGTGTTCAGACTACTACCATGTGATACAGACGAGTAAGTACTTTCGCAAGCCACGTGGAACATCACCTGTCATTGGAGTACCTTATTTTGTTGATGGACTCATAGCTTCCGAGCTAAAGAATGTCGCTGCTCACACTGGACGAAACATCATGTGTGAATACAAAATCAAGACCGGGATAGCTAACAGTAAGGTAGAATAAATATGACTAAATAATTTCTGGACAGTTTTGAAATGGAAGAAAAATGAAAAGAAGTTAGGTATCGGCCTGTAAAAACTTTTATAGGGTTTGCTGCTGTTGCACAAGGTAATCTAAAAATGAGTGCAAGAAACTTCAAAAATGCGGGATAAATATCAATGAATGTTACTTGTCGAGTAGGTGCTTTTTAACATGCAGTAAGTTTTAAACTTTTCTCCTAAGGAATGTTAGGACTCGCCAAGTTATACGTTTATCCGTTAGACCAGTAGCACAGCCACTTCGTAGTAAGCGCGGCCGCTGACGTGAGATTTATAAAATTACTTGCTTCCTGGCCTTTGGACTCTAGATTGTGGTGAGACATTTCTGTCATGCCCCTTTTATCCCGTTATTATGTTATGAACGCATCGACGTAATATATCTTATTCTCATACTTTTAAATAATTCCTCAACGTCATACTTTCTAATGCATGAATCTCATGTACTTGTATAGTGCTTGATTTCAGTCTCAATACAGCCATCTTTACATTTTCACAGTATACCAGTGGCCAGCGATAACTCAACATTCATCAACCTGGCGCTATTTGTCCGCTTCGATCGTTGCACCAATAAACACTGTTGCATCATCATCGAAATAAAAATATGAAAAATGCGTGATTGTAGAAAGTACAGAATTCATGGATGAAGGAATGAAAAACGAACAGTTCGAATTTTAAAGGAACTTGGTCTCTTGGTCATGAGTATGAGTATACCAACATGAACGATTCAGTCGATGGTGTAATCTCAGCAGGATGCCGCATATGTATTTGTATTCGCAATATCATGTTGCGAGTTTGAATTAGTGATGAGAACTTCCGATGAGAGCTTCAGTTTTTGTCTGGCGATTATAGGTTTTTACATAATAACTGAATTGCGGATTTACTCTAATCGGCCACATCGTTTCGTTATAGACTCCTTTCAAGATGGACGTTCGGGTAAGCTTGAAATGTCTTTTTCTGGAATTGATACGGCTCGTTTTGCCTTAAACTGTTGCAGTTGTAGCTTCAGCTACTTTGGTTTCATGGAGTAAGTATACTGATCTGAAATAATGCTGTCCCATGTTCCAACATTACTTAACTGCACATCATGGCGGCAGGAAGACTTTATTTCCTCCGTGCTGCACACAGAACATTAAGGCTTAAAGCAGCGCAGACACCAACATTTTTCACTTTTTCATGTTGCAATAGGCAACTTATGACCGACTTTTCACGACTGGAAATCTTGTTTACGCAATGGCTATTTCCTCAGAGATGTTTTTAGAGCCCCCAATAGCGGTTTCGGTTTCAAAGAGCCCCGAGCTAGGCAGGGGAAGTGCCCGTGCCGATGTAAACGCAGCCGGCCACATGACCACAAAAAACTGTGACGTAAGCTCCGCGCGAGACGGGGCGACGCAGCGAAAGAGAGCACAGTCAGCACGCGCAAAGCCGCAGGCACGGAGGAACAAATCGCAGGCAGCGCATGCGCAAAGCGCGCAGAAGTCAGCAAGAAGTGAACACGAACTTGTGACGTACAGGTTTGTTTACATTCACATCTCGTTGATGTCAGCGTCGCGAGGGGCACCCCACATCGCTCAGTCACGTGTCATGAAATTGCTTTGAAATTTGTTCTAGGCTATAGTTGCCTTTGATATATCGTAGTTGTTGTGTATGTCTCTGCAGAAATCTCTCTCACTCATTATCTCGCCTTAGAATTTTTGTGTCAGTGCGCCTTAAGAGCCCTGCAAGGAGAAACCCTTAACGCACGGCTTTGTAGCACCAAGGTGAAAACGAAACAACAGATACCACTGCTTCGAGTGCGCGGTTCCGCTCGTACCAGGGCTTTTATTATTTTTTTATTTTGATATACCTCGAAGTTTCCCTCAAGAACACCGCAAATTTTCCGGTCACAAGCAACGACGCTGACACCGATGCTGACACCTACAATAAATTATGCGCGAAGCGAACTCTTCAACATTGTCGGGTTGAAGTAAGCTAATGAATTTGGTGAAAAGAAATCATGAAACAATCATCGGTACATGATAATTGTTTCATAAAAACTACGTGATAGCACCCTTGTAGCCCAATATCAGTGAACTATCACGCAGTTGTTCTGCTATCTCGGATAATCAGGGCGTAAGTTGACCTCAGTGCATGGGCTATAGACCTTTTGGCGGGAAAGAGGAAGCCCTCTGTGACGCGAAAGTACAAAGGCTGACGTCATGGCCTGGGGTTCATGCTTGTTTACTACAGCCCAGAAAGGATTATGGCTACGCTCACGCGGCCTTCTTCGAAAAGGTCTATAGCCAGCACAGCGAATGGTACCGCGTGCAGGGCGAGTAGATTAATTTGCACTGGAACTGATATTTGCTAGTACTCTGCTTAGATTTGTCGGGAAAGCGATGGTCCAAAACAAGCGTTTTTCTCTGCTCAGATAGCTGGTTATGACGAATGGTAGTCGGTTTCCGCCAAGAAAACTCACAGCTGCTTGCTTTTGCAGCTTCACGCTGCAAGCGAGTGGGAGACAGCGTGACTCTTTCACCGAGATTTCCCCACCTTGCGGTACATTGAAGAACTAATTTATCATGTGCATGGTCAAAAAATTAATCTCAGCAAAAATGAATCAAACTTGTTCTGAATTGCGGAATGATGATTGAAAGTACAGTGAAAAAAAATAGCAAGAGTAGATTGTTGGCCTTGTTGGCGTAGCATGTACATAAAGTTTAGCGCGGTACCATATAGCAACCAACATTTTTATGTATTTATTCAGTGATACAGTTTCCAATAAATAGTTGTTGAAAGTTATCGTTTGTGTGTGTTCTCCTTGTCCTGTTCTCGTCATTACGATGCCGTGGTTAACGTTACGGACATGATTTATTTGCCTGAGAGTGTTGAGAGACATATCTGACAATGTGGTCACAGACGTACACGCATTTGAATGGACCGGAATGCCTGTTGAATTTTTCGTTCTATATGCGGTGGTTGTTGTGGCTAAAGTCTGAATTTAAAGCAGCGGCATGCACAGCCCTGTTTTGTTTGTTAAATGGGTCACAGTTATAAAACACCGAGTGCCTGGAAAAGCTACAACCATTCTCGCAGATAAGTCTTAAATGGCCATGTTCTGGAGGACCGCTTGCCGCGGACAAAACGAGACATATAGCAACAATATTAACGTGACAGCCTTATACCACTGTCACACCAGCAACCGGCACCCGCGAACACCGTTTGACTCCCTCGTCCTTGTGACAAGGGAGATGCGGTCCGTGTCACACGGCCACCCCTACGGAAACGAAGGTAAACGAACCAAAACAAGTTCGATGATCTCCCTTTGCAGTGGAACGAGGTACTCTCGTGCCCAGTAGTATGCAGGTCAGAAAAAAATTTCGAGCACTAAATTGCCGCTGTGAAAACATTTTGGCGGTAATAATTCTTTCGTTGCAATACTCATTGATAACGCGTGATTTGTCACACACACACACACACACACACACACACACACACACACACACACACACACACACACACACACACACACACACACACACACACACACACACAACACACACACACACACACACACACACACACACACACACACACACACACACACACACACACACACACACACACACACACACACACACACACACACACACACACAACACACACACACACACACACACACACACCACACACACACACACACACCACACACACACACACACACACACACACACACACACACACACCACACACACACACACAGCACACACACACACACACACACACACACACACACACACACACACACACACACACACACACACACACACACACACACACACAACACACACACACACACACACCACATATATATATATATATATATATATATACACACGGCCGCCAGTGGGAGGTACTGTCAACACCCAATGCCCTCCACACCGCGCCTAGAGAGTCAAGTCAGGATATTTCTTCCGAGCATGCGGTTGTTGTCATCGCCGTGTTTGCGTTTGAGAGGAATGACTGACAGCGGTGCATCATCGTCACCTGCTGAAGACGCAGCACACTATACGGAAGGCAAAATGTGCGCTCACGAGGTGAGGAAACACAAGAACTTTCGTACACAAACAACGTTAGTTGTCGAGCACGGTGCAATCGTAAAGAAACATGTAGTGTTAGGCGCAAAGTGGCAAGGGTCGCTGCCAGCATCGCTACATTTAGCTCATGAGTTTTCATTTGATGTATTTTTTGATTATTTGTTCCCTTAAGATCTATTGAATAGCGTTTTTTTTTGTAAAAACCACATAACGAAGATTAAAAAAAGCAAGTAAAAATGAAATTAGGATAGTTGGATTCTTCTGCGAAAATCAAACAGCGCTGGTTGAGCCCCTCAGGGCGATTATCACCCGTTGCCGCGAGAGGCTGCAGCCTGTTCGAACTGTCCGAACAGCTAGGACCTGTTCATAATACAACCTTGTCATCGCCATGTGACACTGCGACAACTTCATCGTCAAACTTCCTAGACGAGATAAACGTTGACGCAGTTTAACATGGTTTGGTAGTGGCCGTATGACAAGGTTATTAAAGAGCTCGTTTCGCAGGAATTCCGATGTCGGCATTGGCGTCAGTGTTGGCCTCATCGGTTGTGACCGAGAAATAGTCGTTTTGTACATGACCGAAAAATTGAGAACGATGCAATTAAAATAAAAACAAAAGCTTTTGGTTTGAGTGATGATCGAACCAAGGCCGTTGTTGTAGAGAGCAGGTGCTCTACAACAGGGACATGCTGTTGCTTAAAACTGCTTTGGGAAAAAATCCCCATGTGAATGTCATATAGGGAAAGGAGTCGCCTTAAAGCATGCAATATTGCGTGACAGAAGCATAGAACCACGCTAGGCGTCAAAACACGTGAATCATGAAACGAAAGGGCGTTTTAAAGGCGAACTCATTGCGAAACGTTCATACATATTTTATCATAACCGTCTGCAAAAGCATCTAGAAAGTGAGCAACGGCGCAGGGTTCGAGTGTTGCCCGACGGACGCGTAGTGGGCCCTTCACTAATTCGGAAGAATAATTATGGTGAGTATGCAAGGCGCAACTGCACTTGCAGTAGGCATTCTAGGATACCTTGAAAAGGCAGCTGTTCGTTTATTTCGGCTGAACAGCACACACGTGACGAAGACGGAGGAAAAGAACACAGAAAGCCGTCCGTTTGCTTTCGAGTGGTTGAGGCCTGCACCGAGAACCGAAGCTATGCTAGCGATTGAGAAGCCGATTCGTAGAGAGCCCGATTGCGATATCGCGTTCTGCACTGCTGAAGGTGAAGCTCACGCGTTCGAGTTTTCTTTCACGCCCCCGCCTATGCCACTTCCAGAACTGTCGCAATATTGGGAGTTGGAATTTCCCAGATAGCATCGTGCCCCTTTGCCTCGTGACGTATATTCATGGCGCTAGCGCTGTTAACAGTGGTTTACCTTTGTACGCTATGCAATGCTCAGATTTGGGTGCACGTTAAAGAACCCCAGGTGGTCGAAATTTCCGGAGCCCTCCACTACGGCGTCTCTCATAATCATATGGTGATTTGGGGACGTTAAACCCCACATATCAATCAATCAATCAATCGAACGCTATGCAATGAAATCCCGCCATTCTCTGGAACAGAGAAGATCGGCAACTGCAAGAGGGGAAATACGCCCAGATGCGCGAATAGGCGCAAGAACACGAAGCCGCAGACACTGGATTCCTTCTTCACGGAGGAGAAGGAAAAGGGCGTGACCAGATACTTTTTTCGGGGGTTGGGAGGAGAATCTCCTTGAAATGTCCATTTTTTCGCTCTGTATGCAATGATGGCGAAAATAATTGAGGGGGGGGGGGGCGTGCCCAGTGTTCTATCGTCTGGCTATTCCACTGGTGGAAGGGCACTGATTTTTTTTCTTTTCTGTGTCATTACACTTGGTAACTTCTCGTAACACTATTTTGTACGCCGCCGTATTTCGTTTCAGGTCACCACCATTCGATGCGAACGGGTAAGTATTTCGTTATCGCTCAGCGTGAAGGGACGGCCTTGCGCGATTTTCATTTGGGGGCGTCACAGCTTCGTAGCTACACAGTACATTGGGCAACATTAGGTGTATGACTCGAAATAATCGCAAAGACCTCGTTCGTTTGGCAGTGGGAAATTGCGCCGCAGTGGCTACCGCCTGTTGTCAAGCTGTACAGTGAAAGAAAAAGTGAATGTTGCGTTTTTCGTGGGGCGGGAGGAGGGGGGTGTATAGCACGAGGGGAACAAAAAGGCACTACTGACGAATTGTTCGGCGTTTCTTTCAGGACAACATTCTGCTGCGACGGTATTTTTTTTTTTTGAAATTGAAACGTGAGCTTCCGGTGTGACGTAATGGGGCTCACAGATATCCTGGCGCGTTCACGGCGCTTAGTTTCGGTGTCGGCTTGATCGGGTTCTTGAATTTCGGCAATTAATACCCAAAAAATAAGCGCGAATTTGGCGGTTTAATACAATGGACATGTCAATAAATTACCACGTTCGACAACTTTTCTGCATGAATAACAGCCATGAAGTTATTACTTAGTAGGTTCATACGTTGTTGTTAACTGGTCATTTGAATGTAACTTTAGGCGGGGGAATGTTTTTCCGTGAGAGCGTATACATTGTTTGCAAAGACGACAACAGCCTCACTATCATAACGTTTGATTTAGAAATCTGTATTGTAAAAAAAAATTGCCCGCAGCTTCCCTCGGGGGAACACTGAGGAGGATGCGGAGCATATAATTGGTTAACGGGGTGTTAAAGTGCGACTTACTTGGGTCGATGGCTAAATTGGTTAACGTAGTTGTGAAATGGGGTGTTAAATTGCGACTTACTTGGGTCGAAGGCTAAATTGGTTAACGTGGTTGTAGGAGGGGGTGTTAAATGAGTGAACACGTACACACGTATGCGAAAGGACGGCGCTGGTCGAAGGGACGTCGATCATTGCGTTTGTGGATTCGTTGGAATTCATTTCACCGCGACCTTGGACGTCGACGCGCCGTACAAACCAACCGACGAGCGGCAACTGAGCGAGCGAGCGCCGACCTTGAGTATATATACAGCGCGACGGCGCATGCACTGTCAGCTGTTGAATGTTCTCGAAGGAGAAGCGCGCGCGCGGCACAGATGGCGACGGCGCGACGGCGCATGCGCTGTCAGCTGTCGAATGTTCTCGAAGGAGAAGCGCGCGCGGCACAGATGGTGGGCGACGGCGCGACGGCGCATGCGCGCGCGTCAACTGTCGAATGTTCGAGAAGCGGTGCGGACGGCGCACTACAAGGCGCGAGTATAAGATGCTTCCGCATCTAATAGATATACGAAAAAGCACACTGCCTGCTTGTTACCGTTATCTTAGTTTTCACATAGCGCACTGTGGAGGCTGAGCAAGATTGTTAAGTCGTGAGGGTGATATTGATAATTCAAGATCGTTAAATATCAAACAGTACGTGGCGGAATCACAGCTTACTTCTGGAATTCCCCAACGACTTGCCGTAACAATAGCGAAGATAACGCATGCCGCAGTCAAATGGCTAATTAGTCTGCATCGCAAAACTGCCGATACATTGCCTTCATGTTGTCACAACTATAATGCTAACGGTGAGCATAGCTGTTTACTTCGTCACAATGCTAGCCGTTTAAATGGCACTATCGAAGAAGAGAAAAGTAACTAGGACCTGTTCGTTGATTGCGTCTTGCAGGATTCGAGCCCCGCAAATCCACGAGTAAGCAAACCTTTTACGCTTGTCAAG
Organism: Rhipicephalus annulatus; assembly: GCA_013436015.1. Classification (NCBI taxonomy): domain Eukaryota; kingdom Metazoa; phylum Arthropoda; class Arachnida; order Ixodida; family Ixodidae; genus Rhipicephalus; species Rhipicephalus annulatus. The sequence goes on along the minus strand of WOVY01010379.1, from coordinate 622,827 downwards.
TATGCTATATACAAATAGCTCTCTGGTTTTCCTAAATAAAAGCATTTAGAAGACAATCGGTGTTCACTCGTAAAGATTGCAACCTTAAGGCACTGCTGTAGGCCAAGTAAACAAACGCGGCCACTTTAACCTTCCGATTACCCAGCGTGCGCCGAAAGAACGAACACAAGTGGAGGGATACAATTTCAGATTGGTGGATTAAGCACGTAGCTTGTAAGTCTTAATTGCTTAAAAGGGCATAGACCTAAAGGGCTACGTGATGACAGGCATTTAGGATTTGGTTCATCCACACATCTCACGTGGCGCTATCGGGCTCCAACTCACGTGGTGAATAAATGCCTGAAACAGGCCTAGCAATGCGTAATGTCAGTTTAAAATAAATAAAAGAGTTATAAAATAATAAAACTAACGGAAATTATCAACAAGTAATCACAGTAGTTAACTTAAGCTCGGTAAAAGCACTTTGAAAACACCACGACTGGGCTAGACTGCACCTGCGCGCCCGCTTCTTACGGCCTTCGCATCGGGTTTAGTACATGCCTCTCGCCGCTGTTTTGAGGAGGGGAGGGGGGCTGCAACCCTGACCTTGCATGAAGGTCCTGTGCATAAAATCAGAAGTTCAAGCAAGATTGGAAATCAAACAACGTGGCATAGGTAGACTTCCTTTGGGAGCACATGGGAATACCCCAATTAAGAGGTTACAGGGTGACGTTGGATGGATATTGTTTGAGTGCAGGGAAGCTAACAGCAAAATAGAATTTTAGGAACGATTGAGAAAAATGGGAGAGGAGCGTCGGGCTAGGAATATTTCAGCTACTTGTACATGAATATACTAAATGGGGGAAGCGAACTCGAAAACTGTTAACCAAGTATTTAGACAACAGCCGAATAACCAGCCAAAAGGAAGCATCGGTGAAGAAGAAGGTGAAGGAAAAAGAGAGGGACATGTGGAAGATGGGAATGCTTAAGAAATCATCAATGGAGGCCTAGTGAACTTTCAAGCAGAGAATTGCAAAAGAAAAGAGCTACGATAATTATCGGGGTAGTTCTCTGCATGCTGTTCGAGGCCAGAACGGTAGTATTGTGGACCAAGACGTATCGAGCCAAATACTAAGGCGCAAAAACGATATGTAGTGCGTGTGGAGAGGAGGAGGGGCGAAGCTGACGTAGGGGCGAAGCTGGTGAAGCAGAATCTTTGTGAGGCTTCTATGCAGTTGAAATTAAGTAGAAAAGATTGTCCTCGAAAAGATTAGGCGCGGAGTCAGAAATACGTTTTCTGATGCGGAACGGAATGCTTTCTACTTATCGCACAAGTGTCTGCTGCATACGACTGTCGATGCCGACTTGTCGTTGATGATTAGGTTGTCTCTCGCAATATTCTTTGGCGCACTTGGCGCACAGCTTCCTATTGTTTTAGAATCGGCGAGAATAAACACCGGGTGTCTTCCACGAACGGGACTTGCAATACGGAACCATGGCGATTGAGCAGCCCTGACGGAACAAAACAATACACCTTCACACAGCTAATATATTTCCATGTGCGTAATGCGCGTACTGAAGGTTGTGCGACCACTTTCTCGAATCGAGGAATCACTGCAGACTGAACACCGAGAAAGCACCAAACAAAATGCGGCCGAGGTTAATAAATCCCAGAATAAAGCAAGCCACACTAAAGATGAATGCAAATTGACAACAACCTGCTTGTAGCAGCTTGCACAGGATAATTCATAGAGATTTTTCAGAAGAAAAGCTGCTTACTTGCCGGAAAGTTGAAATGTCGTCAGTTTCTATTTCTAAACATGTTTTTCCACGAACTCGAAAGATAGGGCAGAACTGATCTGCAACAAGAGTTTTAGTTCCAGGGCAAGCGGCTTGCGAGCGTAAGCAGCTACGTACTTTGTTCGCATTCTTATGGACGTGGCTTTCCATACAAATTAATGCAGGAGGGCTTGGGGTCTCCGGAATCAATATTTCCAGGTGGTATTAACACCTTGACAATGCACACAAATACTTTCTGTGCACGCCGTCCGAAGGGGTTATTCAGCAGCAAGTGTCATCTCTTTCTATTTGTTCTGCTTTCTACTTATGCGCAGTTTTTTTAGTCATTAGATATACAACACCCGTACACGTTTCAAAGAGTTGTCAGGCTGCAGACCGCAGCTTTTAGACCTGAAAACCACTTCAAATGTATTAGGAAAAATAAAGAAAAATAGAAAATAGTTAGCAAAAGGAAGGCGCACTCGTCACACTGTGAGCGACCTCTCTTATTGCGTCATGATTGTCCAACGAGACCAAGGGCCAAAAGTATTTGATACTCTTTGCTTACAAAACAGGTGCGGCATTGTTCATATTTTTCTCTGATTGTTGCCAGCGCTTGTTGCTTCCTCAATTATGACGCTCATTAGCCAATTCTTCCGCATTTTTACTGAGTTTCAGCTTGTATTATCAAGGTGCACATACATACCTAAGTTAAGTGGCAAGTCGTCTCGTAAAATCAGTTTTTTAAGTAGAAGATTCGCCCTCTAACCTCGATTTATTGAATTATCCCCCTCCCCTCTTCGTAGAGAACCCCCATTCCAAGGTTTCACAACGACAAACCTTCTTGCACCGTGTGCGCGGTGCAGAAGATGCAAGGTCAGGGTCGCTGCACCCCTACCGTTTACGGGTGGCAAAACATACTCAGAAACTCTCCCATTGTATTCGCGACGGGTGGGAAGGCCGTAAGTAGGGTGTGTACCGTAAGTAAAGAAGCGCGCGCAGGTGCAGTCTAGCCCGGCCGTGGAAAACACGCGACTGAGTCCAGCGCCGTGCGATACAGGGTGCCATCATTTAAACAACTGAACGATTACTGCTTCCACGGCGCTTCTCCAGCTCTTCATTTAGAGACGCAAACAACCAGAGAGAACTCGTGGCAGATGACGCGTATATCAAGTGCCGTGACAAGCAGGAAGTCGGTAAAGCGCAGCGAAAAGTATCCTACATGTCACCATGGCCTCCGAGATCGCGGGTGTGCGGCGGGGCAACCCGCCACGCCCCCGCAATCTCGGAGGTCATGACGGCACACCGAGTTCGCGATTCTCCCTCACAACATTCCGCTCATGCCGGCGAAACCCTATGCGCTGACCTCCTACACTGCCGTCATCGACGCTTTAGTGGGGACTTTGCGCATGGGAATCGCTGGGGTGCCGCGGCAACGCACCTGCTCGGGTTTCACACCATAGTCGGTGACAGATTAAGAATCAATACAAGCTCCACTGTCACACATGTCCCGTAAATTAGGGAGGCAATCGCCGGGCCAATTCCAAGAGCCGAAGTATCGGCCCCCCGAACCGCACCACGAAAGCGTGGACAATTTAGAAGTGGTCCTTATTGGTGCGCCAGCAGACGCCGGCTGTGGCCCAAAGAACAAGTCAGAGCCGAGAGTTGATAAACAAACAAATTATATTCTCAATAATGGCAGATCAAAAAACAATACACAAAAATTCACACTCCACACTAGTTACATACAATATGTCACCAATCAAACCAATCAATCAACGTACTACACAATACAATCAGCCACACTTGAAACAACGGACACGGACAACAGTACGCACTACAATGCAGTCGCATGCATTGAACAACCAAGACACTTAAAGACTAAAGAGATAGAAAACCTATCCAGTCCAAAGTTCTTGGAACAAAAGTCTGGATGATACTCTCCCGAGAATCACTCACTCAAAGTCCAGCGTTGTTGTCGTTCCGCTGTCCCCTGAAGTTTCTCTTCCAGGAAACCTCGCGTCCTCAAATGGCCACTCTCCAAGCTTCAAACTTCTTCGCCAGAAATCCGTCGGCTTCACACACGCAGCTGTTGCCACGCGTCCTCGCTCAATAGCGGTAAACACACGCTCTTGCCTGTAGCCGAGCCTTCACCCCTCAGGTGGAATTCCTCTCTATCTCCTGCTTCGTCACTACGAACGAAACCTTCGCCGACTACACGGCGGAATCCCTACGCGCTCTGGCGTTAACTTCCGTCTCCTCCTGCTTTCTCGTCTCGGCCGCTCGATTAAATACTTTCCGCGCCACCTTCCAGAACGTTCTCCTCATTTCGTCGGCGCGATGCGCAGCGAAGGCTGGGGAGAGGCACGAGACGGTTCGACTGCCCTCTCCGGAAGATGATTCACTCGGTCTGACCCCGCCTCCTTCGTTCTAGAAAAGTCGCGGCCTTGCTGGGCCGCCGATGTGGGGTGAGGAGGTTCGTCTGTGAAGCCATGCTTCTGCGGGGAGAGCGCGCGCCCGGGAGCCTTGGATGTTTGCTTTCTTTTGTTTTTTCTTTTTTACCTCACGGCGTTTTTCCCGCCCGTTGTCGCAAGGATTTGGCGGCGCGCTCTTTTTTAGCGCTCGTTCTGTGACACTGCCCCCCACTTTAAGAATATTATCTCATAATATTCAAAACCACACAAACGAGCGCGAAAAGTCACCACACACTCTCACAGACTGTAACACCATCAGTCGCTCATGACACTTCACATTCACAATAGATCACTTAATACAATCGTACATTGTAGTTCAATTCCACAACACATGAAATATAGCCACAGGTACCTGCCTACAACACTTCATCACACATTCCAAACAATACAAACGTACAAAGTTCTGTCTATACAACAATTATACAACACTATACATCACATCATCGCACAGAACACTGACTCGCTCGACATACACTTGAGACACAGGATAACAAGAACATTAACACAACATATGTCACTCAGCCCTGCCAAACACAATCTGATTCCACCTCAGCACCTATCCTGAATACTTCGAACAGTGCTTGCGCCCCCTTTTGCGGTGCTCGCTCGATCTCTTCTTGTGCTTCCACGTTCTTTTTCGGCGAGCCCTTTCCAACGACGATATCTGAGGCGTCGTCTCAGCCATCGTTGTCTCTTCCGACACCGTTAATGCGTCATGACATTCGACGGGTCCTGTCTGTTTATTTACCCGCTTGATAATGCCTCTACATTTTGCCCGGCTGGCCAACACCGTCTCCTTTACACTGTCGGTCGGTTGAGGTCGTGCCGACGTAAGTCCGGTTGCTCGGCCCGTGAACTTATTCGACACGATCGTCTTCTCCTTCGCTGTCTCTTGCGCCGCAGCTTCACCTTGTGCTCTAGTGAGATCCGTCACGGGATGCTCCTCCACTGTATCTCGCGGCCGCTGTGTTGGCGAGGGCTCTATCTTCGGGTCTTCTCCCAAACATTCTGGATCACTTGGCCCTCGCGCCCCGTCGATGTTTCCGATGACAAGGTCATACAGGGGGGTCGTCATGCATAAAGCAGTAACCTTCCCGCTGAAGTACGGGGTTTCAACCTCAATTTCTGCTTCGGGAAGCATCCGAACCGTACGGTCAATTAGGCAAACCGGCTTCGTTCTGCCTGTCAACTCACTTTCCCGTACCAAATCTCTCCGCACGATAACCGTGGAGCTGCCGGTATCTCTTAACACCGTAATCTTTTTGTCCGCAACTTTTCCAGGCAGCGTTGGCATTCCTTTCGTAACACCGGTTGGCTGTTTTGACATTACAGCACCCACAATAGGAATTTTCTCCCCATTCTTCAACTCTACGAATCCATCAGTGACGGCATTATTATCAGATTTCGGTGCCGCTTGCACACAGGATACCTGGTGAGTTTGACTCGCTCCGTTTCGACATGCGTCTGCTTTGTGCCCAGTCTGTCCACACTTGAAACATTTTACAACCGTAGGGCTCGTAAAGATCGTTCGACAGTTTTTCGCGCGATGACCCACTCGGTTGCACAGAAAACATCGCTGAATGCTCTCTGGTGTACGCTTCTTTTCTTCGGGAGCCGATTTCTTCGAATCATCGGGACACTCCTTCTTGACCTTGGCCAAATTGGTTCCACCTTGTGCTTCCAAGAATTGATCAGCCAATTCAAGCATTCCTTCAAGTGACTCAGCTTTCCTCTCTTTCAAATACAGTGACAGGTTTGGGTGGCAACTAGTAAGAAATTGTTCTCTAATTAGGAGCTCTCTAAGTTCGTACTTGTGCGCTGTCCCTGAAAGTTCAACCCATCTGTCGAAATAATGGCAAAGTCGGGCGGCATACTGCGTAGCTGTCTCACCATCAGCTGGCTTTCCTGTCTGAAATCTGTCTCGGAATCCTTCCACAATGAATCTAAATCGCTTCAACAAAGCAGCTTTCGCCTTTGCGTAGTTGGCTGCATCGGTCGGCGTCAGCCTACCGTACACACTGAGCGCTTCACCACTCAAGCAGGTACTCAAAGCAGTTGCCCATTGCTGTTCCGGCCAATTCTGGCTCCTCGCAATCGTCTCAAATCTGTGGAGGTACGCGTCTAGGTCGTCCTTCCTTTCATCAAACGCTACGAGCAGCTTGCTTGGGTTCAAGCGGAAGCCGTGATCATCCCGTTCGCTGCTTTCAACTCTAGCTTGGACGGGAGTTTCGCTTCGCTGTTGCAAACGGAGCCGCTCGAGTTCCATCTCGTGCTGACGCTGCCGCTCCCTTTCCTCTCTTTCTTCTTTCAGCTGTCGCTCCCTTGCCTCTCTTTCTTCTCTCGCCCTTTCGGCTGCCAACTTCTCCCTTTCCAGCTGAGCTGCCTTTTCCTCTTTGACCCTCTCTTTTTCTTCTTTTTCCCTCTGGGTGACCCACTTCCGTAGTTCGGCGCCAGAAAGACCCATCTTCTCACCCAGAGCAACTAACTTTTCGAGATCCATTGTGTCTCGCAACTCTCAAATAAAACCTTGCCGCGTGCAAAAAGTATCTGCCTAAATCAGTCTATCGGAACACTCCCCTGCACTCGTTAACGAGAACACTGAACAACACACAAAATCGTTCCGATAGCAGTATCAACAACTCGAGGCTCTTTCTCACTACTTTGGACACACTGTGCACCAAAAGGTCCTGTATCGCGGACGCCAGATTAATTGTCACACATGTCCCGTAAATTAGGGAGGCAATCGCCGGGCCAATTCCAAGAGCCGAAGTGTCGGCCCCCCGAACCGCACCACGAAAGCGTGGACAATTTAGAAGTGGTCCTTATTGGTGCGCCAGCAGACGCCGGCTGTGGCCCAAAGAACAAGTCAGAGCCGAGAGTTGATAAACAAACAAATTATATTCTCAATAATGGCAGATCGAAAAACAATACACAAAAATGCACACTCCACACTAGTTACATACAATATGTCACCAATCAAACCAATCAATCAACGTACTACACAATACAATCAGCCACACTTGAAACAACGGACACGGACAACAGTACGCACTACAATGCAGTCGCATGCATTGAACAACCAAGACACTTAAAGACTAAAGAGATAGAAAACCTATCCAGTCCAAAGTTCTTGGAACAAAAGTCTGGATGATACTCTCCCGAGAATCACTCACTCAAAGTCCAGCGTTGTTGTCGTTCCGCTGTCCCCTGAAGTTTCTCTTCCAGGAAACCTCGCGTCCTCAAATGGCCACTCTCCAATCTTCAAACTTCTTCGCCGGAAATCCGTCGGCTTCACACACGCAGCTGTTGCCACGCGTCCTCGCTCAATAGCGGTAAACACACGCTCTTGCCTGTAGCCGAGCCTTCACCCCTCAGGTGGAATTCCTCTCTATCTCCTGCTTCGTCACTACGAACGAAACCTTCGCCGACTACACGGCGGAATCCCTACGCGCTCTGGCGTTAACTTCCGTCTCCTCCTGCTTTCTCGTCTCGGCCGCTCGATTAATACTTTCCGCGCCACCTTCCAGAACGTTCTCCTCATTTCGTCGGCGCGATGCGCAGCGAAGGCTGGGGAGAGGCACGAGACGGTTCGACTGCCCTCTCCGGAAGATGATTCACTCGGTCTGACCCCGCCTCCTTCGTTCTAGAAAAGTCGCGGCCTTGCTGGGCCGCCGATGTGGGGTGAGGAGGTTCGTCTGTGAAGCCATGCTTCTGCGGGGAGAGCGCGCGCCCGGGAGCCTTGGATGTTTGCTTTCTTTTTTTTTACCTCGCGGCGTTTTTTCCGCCCGTTGTCGCAAGGATTTGGCGGCGCGCTCTTTTTTTAGCGCTCGTTCTGTGACATCCACCCAGGAGGCCCCATTGCCCTCATTTCTCATGCTTCCACTGTGTTGCTATACTTCCCGTTGTGGAAACGACGAAACGCGATAAGGTATTGCAAAATAGTCCCAGCTGCATGCCGCTTCAGTGCACGTTAAACGCAGCACAGCCACAAACTTAAAGTGCATCAAATGTCGACCAGCGATGATTATGCTGTGTACGACTGGAGAAGAGCTGAAATTTTTATTTGTTCGCCCTAACAATTACGTCATGGCAAAGGGCAGTTCAAGTTGAACCCACATTACGCAAATGGATAGTGGTGCACTTTACTTGGAATTACTACACAAGAAGGACACATTTTTCGCTGATGAGGTGTGATAACAAAGAGGCGTGTGTGACTTTGGGAACTTCCTCAGGATTCGGTGATGAGTAGCCACAAGAGATTTGCAAACATTAAGGTACCAGGAAATCATCATCATCCATGGTTTCACTTGCAGTGGAAAAAATGACGCCATGATCCAAGCAATCGCTCGCTTTCATGTTTGCTTTTTGGTTCATTAAAAGTACTACTGTTGTTACAACTGAGACAGGAGATATTTGCACGACATGAAGTTGATTTATCTGCGTTTGTTTCGAACCTTACAGCTAACACGGAGCACGGGTAAGTGAGAGAAATCGCCTGCAGTTTGACGACGTGTGTGTGTGCGTGCTTTCGCAGTTTGTGTGCTTGCGAGTCCAGTATTTCTCAAGTAATCCTGTGGATGCACGATATATACAATAGATAAGCTGAGCCGAAACCCGCAGATTAATTCTAGCGTGCGCGCAGTGTCGAGGCAGTGGGAACCCAAGAACGAACGTAATGCAAGATGCTTGTTGCAAAATGTACGTATGATAAATAAATGAATCAATGAAACAATCAATTTTTATTTTTCACAATAGCCAAGAAGCGCATCTTATACAAATATCGCTAACGTCCATAGTTGGTAAGGTGGTGGAGCACGTCATTCACACCCGTGTCTCTAAGTACATCGATAAGAAAGGTATGTTCCCTTACAACATGAGGTTTTGTTCAACACTGGGTTGGGTTTCATCCATCTGTCCAAATACGACACAATGCAGCTACTTAAACATTGAATCATGGACGTGAGCACAAGGGACGAACATCTGTCCAAATACGACACAATGCAGCTACTTAAACATTGAATCATGGACGTGAGCACAAGGGACGAACGTGGCATCCTGGGTCTTGACTTGGGAAAAGTGTTTGACAACATCTCTCACGCGCACATCATAACTCCATTTCAGAGCTTGGACTGGACGAAGCCTTTCACAGATACGTCAGCTTCTTTCTCGAATCCAGGAAGGCCACGCTCAATATCAGGGACCTCAAGTCCTCACTCCTTGCGGCGTGCCCTAAAGGCACGCCGCAAGGAGTGGTGATATCCCCGCCTCTCTTTAACATCGCTATATGCAAGTTGTCCACACTGCCATCTAACGTGAAGGGAATCAGCCATACGCATTACGCTGATGATATTACCATCTGGTGTCCCGGGGGTGGCGAAGGGGAAGTCGAGACTGCACTCCAGGGAGCCGTCGATCAGACGGAGCTCTTTCTTGCTGCTACAAGGCTGAGGTGCTCCTCGAGTACATCAGAGCTGCTTTTACACTGGTCGAGTGGAAAAGGAGCCAAGCCAAAAAGCTGGAAGCGTTTATCAGAGGTGGACATTGCCCTTGACACCGGAAGTGGCACCCTCTTTCCGAGAGTGGACGCTATTAGAGTGCTGGGCATGATTACATAGTCGCATGGGTACAACGGTCAAACCATAGCTAATATTTCAACCAAGACCAAGGATATGCTCAGGTTGATTAAAAGGGTTTTGAACAGAAGTGAGGAAATCGGGAACTTTCATGCATTCCTCATGCACTCTTGATATGCATTCGAAAAGAAGAAGCTGGAAACTCTGATCAGAAAAAAAGCATAAAGAGTGTTGTGTTGGGCATCCTGGTGTGGACAAGCACTGAACGGTTTATGCAGCTAGGAGTTCATAACACCCTAGATGAGATTATTGAAGCCCAAGAGGCTGCACAGCTAATGCGCCTGCCGTCTACGCCAGCTGGTAGGAAAATTCTGTTTGTCCTAGGTCTGTCCGGCGCTTGTAACGGATCACCGTCTTCAACTGCCGGATGAACAGCGTACTGTCATCAATGTCCCTCCCTTTCCGCGAAACGTCCATCTTCGGCACAACGTAGGCAGGCGCCGGGCTAGGGCCATCACACTTCTGAAGAGAATCAGGAACGATCTTCATTCAGTGTGCTTTGTCGATGCCGCTCAGTACGGTCGCTCTGCTAAGTTTTCTGTTATTTCCGACATTCACGTGGGTTCTATTATCAATGATGCGTCAGTTAGAAACTCTACTTTCTCAAGATCCAAACAGTTGACTGTAGCTCTTGCCCTTTTGGATGACAGTAGTTCGCAAATCTTCACTGACTCAAGGTCAACGGTCAGGGCTTTCGCCTCTGGTTCCGTCTGCGCTGAAGTATTTAAACTACTTGAAAATAGAACACTTATTCCACATACTATTACCTGGCTTCCTACTCATATCGAACCCCTACTGGACTCTCTAGTAAACCTGAATGACACTGCTCACTACTGGGCGTGCGCACTAAACCTCCGCGTTGGGGAGGACGTGGTCCGCAGGTTGGCAGTGAGGTGTTCAGGGACGCTTTACTTACATTCAGTGAAGTGCCTAAACCCTACCAGTTGAGTAGGCGGCCAATCGCTCCTCCGCACAGCAAGTTGTCTAGATCTCAGGCGATCACGTTTAGAATACTCCAGACCATGTCCTATTCAAGCCTAACTTTCCTCAGAGGCTTTTGACTCTACTTGTCACGATTGTGGGGAGGTTAGTGACTTAGCACATATTCTTTAGCAGTGCCCCTCGTTACGTGACCCAAGTCGGCTCACCGAAAAGAATTGGGACTCTGCCTTACAAAGTTCAGAGTTGCTACCACAACTACGGGCGGTCCAAAGAGCCCACGATGCGGCGGTGAGGCTGGGCCTCCCCATTCCTACGTGGGAGCGGCACTCGACATTGCTCTAGAAGAGCGTTTCTAGGGACCCAATGAACTTCTTTGTCTGTCTGTGTGTCTCTCTTGCTTTGTGCAACAGTATCTTAATTTGGGTAAGCTGGCTCGTGCTAAATATCGGGTAGGTACAGCGCTATAAATATTGAAAGAAGAGATGGGATAGAGCGATGTGTTTTGTGTGTCTTTTCCCTCGTACATTGTTGAGATCTACCAACGATATTGGGCTTATGCCAGCCACCAACCAAAAGTTAGTTGTGCGATGAGTGACCTTCTGTATCACGGTACGGAATTATTTACAATATTTGTACAGCACGAATTCGTATAGTACGGACTTGTACATTCGTACATTACCAAATTGTAGATACGAAATTTTGTAAGAAGAGAATTCCTAGAGTATGTATCACAGCACGAAACTTGTATATTTACTACACGTAACAGCTTCATACATTTCTCGGCATTTGTCAATTATCAATTACATCAGGTCTAACAAAAAAAAGTGAGGCATTATTATTTCCCTTCAGCCCTCCGAAACAGTTTTGAGCGTAGTTTTGAGTGCGTGAAGAGAGGACGCTTGCGAAAGCGGCAACTTCGCGTTCAAAACTTGTGAACGCTTCTTGCCAAGGAGTACAGCAAGACTTGGCTGGGCTGTTCGCAGTAGCATCTGCAAGCTTTCAGTTGCATATGTTGTTTCGCGAAGCTGTGGAGGTGCTTTAGGAACCCTTCACTACCGGGTTCATTTCCTCGTTTGAATAAGATGCTCGCTCGGCCTGCTTGCTTCTTTGTTCACGGTTTCGCTTCATGAACTTCACTAAGTGTATAAACTTGTACCATAGCGGTTATCAGCTGTCTTCCTTTAAAAAATTCTGACTTATCGTGCAAAAAACGTGCGCAGGAGTCACCAATTCTCTACGGTCACGATCGGCGTCATCACGGTCATGATAATCGTGGTGCTCGTTGTCGTCGTCGTCTTCTTGCTCATCGGAGAGGGTGAGTGTGCACTGAGCTACTGAGCTCGTTCCAGCAAAATACATTCGGCTTTGTTAAATGGTCAGGGAAAACAGGTTTTGAGCATTGCGGGGTGCACGCAGATTTCTCGGTGGCAATCGTGTCCAGAACACAAACGAAACGCCAATGTTACGTGAAATCGGCTGAAATTAAAAAAAATGAGCCGTGACTTAGCTCGGCCATGCTTAGATATACGTAGTGCGAGCTACGGATGGACTGATGAACAGACAGACAGACAGACAGACAGACAGACAGACAGACAGACAGACAGACAGACAGACAGACAGACAGACAGACAGACAGACAGAACAGACAGACAGACGGACGGACGGACGGACGGACAGACAGACAGACAGACGCACAAACGGACGGACAGATGGATGGACGGATGGCTAGCGACTTTCACGCGAGTAAAAATTGCCAAGGACACTTCTTGAACGACGTGTCACTAGCGACGCGTCATTTCAGGAGCTTACAGGCGTTCTTCGGCGCCATGTGGCATGTGTGCGCCATGTGGCATATCACTGGTTCTCGGGCACGCGCAGAATGGCTCTAGGTAAGTCGCAAGATACTGCTCAACCTCGGCCAGTGGGCCCGCCTAGGGGCTAAAGTCCTCTAGTAGTCCTCTAGCGGTCTAGTGGCTAAAGTACTCGGCTGCTGACCCGCAGGTTGTGGGATCGAATCCCGGCCGCGGCGGCTGCATTTCCCTGTGCTCAGATTAGGGTGCACGTTAAAGAACCCCAGGTGGTCGAAATTTCCGGAGCCCTGCACTACGGCGTCTCTCATAATCATATGGTGGTTTTGGGACGTTAAACCCCACATATCAATCAATCAACCTCGGCCAGTGTATCTTACGCTACAAAAAGGAAACAAGCCCACCGTTTCCTTCGCGAGAGCCGCGCTTCCATCTGGCAAGTGGTCAGAACAAACCTTAAAAAAAGCTAGCAGTGCTTGAAAGCGGCTGAAATTTAGCGAACAAGGCTTTCGAATAATGCATATACAGGACCAACCAAGAAGTAATTGTCATAATTATGATCGCCGAAAATGGTTCGGAAAGATGCGGCGCCACGCTCGACACTCGGCAAGCACGCGTATGGTCCTCCCACCGCTTCTATCCGGCACCTTCGTCACATCTGAACCCTGACAGAACTTGATCCAGATGACGCGTATCTCAACTACCGTAACAGGCAGGAAGTCTATGAAGCACTGCAAAATGTAGCGCAGATGCCGAATACCAAGCTTACTAATCTAACAAAATTCTCCTTGAACCGGAGAAACCATGCTGCTTCCTTCATACTGACGTTATAGACGGTTTGGTGAAACTAGAATTGGGAACCACATACGGAAATCGGTGGGTGACCACGCTGAGCACGCTCTCAGCTTCCAGACGGGCGGAGCTGCATTTAACGCAGGATTTAAAGCTACACGAAACACTACGAAATAACATCTTTTTTGCACATTCGATGTGCTGCTTCAATACCGTCCGTGTACGCATAGTCCTTGTCGTCCGTTGGAGTCAGAGGTTCTCAGTAATAGCAGTCGCGAATCTTCGCTCACAAACTAGGGATCGGACCATGAAGGAACTCGCGAAGGATGTCATACCAGCGCGTCACCAGGGAGCGACGACGAAAAAATGATCTGTCACTCAAGCTACATTCCACCATGCGATTGCACTGCTTAACACGGCAACAATTTGGCGAAGTGTTTTTTTCAAGAAAGTTTGGAGAATGTCGTGGCACTGACGTCATCTAGAAGAGGTAAACCACAACTATAAAACCACTGACCGGTTTACATAGTGTGTGATATTGCGTAGCGTTTAAACACACACACACACACACACACACACACACACACACACACACACACACACACACACACACACACACACACACACACACACACACACACACACACACACACACACACACGCACGCACGCACGCACGCACACGCACACGCACACGCGCACGCACGCACACACGCACACACCATTCATTAAATCTGCTAAAGCCGAATAGCCTTAGATGTCCCATCACATGCTAAAAGTCGGCGTCAACACGAACTGATGCACAAACCATCATGTGATGTCACCATCATAATGACATCACATATCGGCAAACATTGTTGACGTGACTACATCGTTGCACAGCGTGACGACACATGATGACGCAGCACCCCTTGGACCTAGGTGGGCTAATCCCGGAGGCACTACGAAACCACGTGAGGTGCAGAAATCTTATAGCAAGCTTCCAATATAGGAGGCAGTGCGATAGCGCAAAAGACGAAGAAAGCTTTCTGCGGGGGTATTCGTCTCTAGCGATCGTTTAAAAGGCCGCGTGACCTTCTCGCCTTCGGCTGGCGGTACGATGATCACGCCTTCTAGATCTTCGGTCGATGGCATGTGCGACTTTCGATACATGACGCGTATGGCGAGTTTAAATTTTCGTATTTTTGAATGAGTCTACGTACAACGGCAAAATGAGGCACTCTTACCTTGAACGCGGCATTTTTCCACCCTTCCCCCCATTCCAAACTTTACACACCGCAGGCGCTAACCCTACGCCTATTACAGACCCACGCGTACCCAAATCTTGCCAAGCTTCACGTTTACTATCTTGATGCGTACCTTAGCGACACGTGCCCCTTATGTGGACACATGGCGATACTCGCACACATGCTCTGGGAGTGTAGAAACTCTCCTCCCCACTTCCCCAAACAAGTGGGAGAGGTCCCTTAGAAGCTCACTTCTTGCTGACCACGAAGTGGGCGCTGGGTACTCCCTGTCGGTTCCTACGTGGGAGATGGCCGCTAAGCGCGTCCTGCAGGACTAAAATAAAGCTTTTCCATTCCATTCTGCGATGAAGTGGAATGGCAATGTTTTTCTCACGCAGGGTCTAACGACTTTGACGGCTTGGGACTGGACTCCACAGTCGGAGGAGAGGGAAGTGGTCGGAGTAAAGGATCAGAGGTAACGGACATACCCGTGTCGCCTCCGTCGCCGGTCACGCCACCCGAGCCCGTCACTAGTGAGTCAGCCTCCCTTACAGCCTCATGAACTCTCTATAAAGCACAACTTGAACCCGATTCATTATCATCAGGTAGTTTAAGACACAATATTGTTTGTATAAGCATAGCTATCTCATCACAAAAAAGGCAGTATTGTATATATTGAGACGGTAGAATAACGCAAAAAATTTTACCATACAAGTTTAATAACATGAGTAAAAATTAGGCATTAGGTTTTGTTTTTAAATTTCACGCGGAAATCTACGCACGACGACGGTACCGATTCGGAAGAGTGTTTTTCATGTTCAAGTGTTCCTAGATCAATGAACTTTTCTTAAACATCACGTGTCGAATCTCTGGCCTCGTCGCAGAACAATGCACTCCATTTTTTTATCTCACTATCTACGTAGTGGACTCAGCCAAAATTTAGGACGTGATGGAGATTGGTGGGCGATTTCAAGGTGGCGACGCCTCCTTGAAGTTTCCGCACGTATGCCCATTCAAAACTTCTTTTTTTGCACATTCTTACGCTTACCAAGAATCTTCTCGCCGCAATGTTAGCGATATGCAAGGGAGCGATTTATTACTCGAGGAAAATTTTCTTTTTAGTGTCTCTTTGGACAGTAGCCAATTTATCGCCAGCACGTGTTGCTGTGTGCGGCCTCTGCATAAAAGATCTATTGGTGTCGGAGACCACAGAACATACGAACATACGACGTATGTTCTTGAAACACTCATCAAACTTACGACGCACAGAACGATGTTAACAATTTGGACTTTATCAAGGCGATGGTGATCGCAGAACTTCTCCTCGGGTGTATCTTTGTTTACTATTGCAATAATATCGGCATATCCCGATTGCAGTGCGATGAAATGGTACACCTCAATTCATTGTTTATTTATTTATTTCTTTATTTACTTATTTATTTATTTATATATTTATTCATTCATTTATTTCAATTACCCCCAGGGCACATAAAGGCATTACATATGGGGGTGGTTAATACAACAAGAATGCGGTAAAAATAGAACATAAAATACAAGTCAGTGAGAATACATGTTTAGCAACAAAAAGTTATTTATATCCATGGCTTCAAGCACTTCCAAGGGCCGAATTCTCAAATTGACTCCAGATTTCTACGCCCGATATCAAGGATAGAATCTTTTGTTGTCCTGTCGTGAAGGATTGGCATTTGTTTTTGAAAATGTTTATTGGTATATAACTTTAGCACTCATATTTATGAATTTGCTATTATTTTCTACCTCTCCCAATTGTAAGGCTTCGAAAGAGTTCTATACCGACACACACACAAAAAAGAAAAAGCTAATTTTCTTGCATTTTTTATTAGTGACAATTACACTTCCATAATCTCCACACTTGCTGCGGTAAGCTGTTTGGTAAGCGAGGAAACGAACAAAAAAAAAAAAAAGAGCCGGTGGCTACGCCACCATGTAGTACCCGCAACAAGCGCCGTGCCGTCACAGGTTTTAACGTAGTCGACTAGGTCGTATGTGCTTCATAATCGATAAAATCGAAGTACATTGTTTTCTTAGCGAGCGAGAGATTTATATACAATGTTCCAGGAAACTGAGCCAATCTGGCCAAACGTGCGAGGACACTGCGATTCGTGACTTCACGCAGAAAGATTTCGGCGAGGAATTCGAACATGACACATGGACCTTGATTTTCGGGCCAATAATGAGTTTCTGATGGTAAAAAAAAAGACAACGCTAGTAATCTCCGAGCACGATTTTTTATTTTAAACTGAATCAGCGTCGCATTTGAGCTTCTCTTCAAGGGTATTACAAATGATAATGATTACTACCGTAAGCACAGGCTCATCTCTGCTGAAATCGTTTTATCTATAAGTAATGTTGGATATCATAAACTAGCGCTGGTTAATTAATGAATGTCTAAAGATTACTTTATGATTGGTAATATTGAATACGTACATTTTTTTAGCCTCACAATTGTCTTCATATTGCCGCGACAGGTTAGCCACGTCCAAGTAGCCGCCGCAATCATCATGGCAAGAGCACCAGCAAGACCCGGCTGGCATGCGTCACGCGTTCGGGCGCTCCAACAACGAGAAAGAGGAAGTTAGTTGAATCTGTGCCTCTCGTCTACTCGGACTCGACGACCATAGTCATTAGACTTGTGGGCACAAGTTCGCCCTAATAAAGTTGCTTGTTTTTTAGCCTGTCTGCCTCAGCATCGCTACATTTCTGGTGGAGTTGCTGGGTTATGAATCGAAGCCCCGCGAGCTCAAGACAGCGTAGCCCCGACGACCAGCCTATCAACCCCGTGGAAGTGACTCCTGTACACCAGAGGGCAAGTCACCGTCTTCGAGGTGACTCACCTGAGTTCGGTCCTCTTCACTTCTCACCAAGGGGAATTCAAACTATGGATGCCACCACTATGACTACCCAGGTAACACCAGCACAAGTGTTCATTAGCCAACCGCACCAGCCGCCAGTATTCCACGGCGACTCGTACGAGGATGTTGAAGATTGGCTGGACCTGTTCGAGAGAGTGGCGCGCTTGAATGGATGGGACGAAAGAGAGAAGCTCTGTCGCGTATACTTCGCCCTGGAAAACTTCGCAAAGACATGGTTTGAAAACCATGAAACCTCGTTGTCTACCTGGGAGGTATTTCGACGACAAGCGGTGGCTACGTTCGCGAACGTAGACCGAAAAGAAAAAGCGGAAGCTGCTCTTCAATCCAGGAACCAGCTCACAAACGAGAGTGCTGCCATGTACATTGAGGACATGGTCCGTCTGTTCAAGCGTGCGGATTACAACATGGCTGAAGATAAGAAGGTGCGCCATCTAATGCGCGGAGTGAAGCAAGAGCTGTTCACCGTTCTCGTCCGCAACCCTCCAAGCACTGTTGCTGAGTTTTATTCGGAAGCGACGGCCATCGAAAAAACACTAGAACAGCGCGCTCGGCAGTACAACCGGAATGTTAACTGCGCATCTGCACAGCTATTCTCTGGAGGCGTGCGAAACGACGTTGAAGCCCTGCGAGAGCTCATTAGATCAGTTATTCGGGAAGAACTGAGCACACTGCAAATGCCCCAGACTTCAACTGCACTATCTGTTAAAGACGTTGTTCGTGACGAACTGAGGCAGGTCATACGAGAACCAGAGCGTGAGCTGCAGCCAGTTCGACCTATCCGAACGTACTCTGAAGTTCCCCGACAACCCACAGTACCCAACAATGCAGCAGTTTCGATGGCGGCGACTCCTCTCCCATCTACAGCACGCAGCGCACCTCGTCCACGGGAACCAACGGCTACCTATCTGCCCCCAGGAGCACGTAGCACGCATCGCTATGCGGAGCCTAGGCCCAGGAAAAGTGACGTCTGGCGTGATCACGAGCGCAGGCCCCTTTGTTTCCATTGTGGCGAAGCGGGTCATTTGTACAGATTCTGCCCTTACCGACAGGCTGGATTAAGAGGCTTCCCGTCGTATGCAACGTGCCCCCGAAACGGCGAACGACCAGCGGAGATTGAGGAGTACTTGTCCACGCGCCAGAACTCGCCACCTCTACGCCAACGTCGGTCACGGTCACCATCGCCTATGCGCCACCGGTCATCCAGCCCACGTGGACCTTCAATGCAGCCTGATCATCGCTCTCCAAGTCCACTCCCGGAAAACTGAAGAAAGCGACCTGTGGAGGTGAGGCCGCTGATAACATCAATTACGAAGATCCTCCAATATGGCTTGAGGGCGACGACGGTGTATTTCCGGTAAATCGGTGCAACCACGAAAGCGTTACTTCAGATTTGCGGTTGAGAATAGAAGGATGGGAGCTGAATGCCTTAGTCGACACCGGTGCTGATTATTCAGTGATAAGTCACAAGATGGTGAAGAAGCTAAACAAAGTTGTGACACAGTGGAGTGGATCGCAGATACGCACGGCAGGTGGCCACATTATTACGCCCCTTGGCAGATGCACCGCAAGACTTGAAATACGGGGCTTTATTTACGTTGCCGATTTCATTGTACTACCAGAATGTTCAAGAGACCTCATTATAGGAATGAATTTTTTGCGAGCTAATGGCGCCGTAATTAACCTGCGTAGGTCCAGCGTGTCGTTTTCGACTGAACGAGCTATAGCTGTAGAGGAATCTGAGGGACGTCTAACTGCTCTACGCGTTGTTCATGATGACGTAACTGTGCCACCACGCTGCAGCATAATGGTGCTCGTAGAGAATGACGCATCTTACAACCGCGAAGGCATAGCGGATACAAATGTAGGGCTGTTTTTGAAGAAAGGTGTCTGCGTAGCTCGGGGTCTTGTTCACTTGACGAATGGCCGTGCATATGTCCTACTTACGAATTTCTCCAATGAACTTCAACACATCGCTCAAGGCACGGCTATTGCCTATTTACACGACTTCTGTATGGCGACAGAACTATGCAGCTTAACCACGTCAACCACTCGACCAGTGGCCTGCAACATCGACACATCCGTGACCGTCAACCAGAGCCTTCCGGACAGTCAAAAGAAACAGATTTACGCCTTAGTAAAAGAATTCTCTGATTGCTTTTCAATTGCCTCGAAGGTCCAGCGCACGTCAATTACGAAACACAGAATTATAACGCAAGACGACACGAGGCCTATATGCCAGCATCCATATCGAGTGTCACAGAAAGAACGGGAAATCATTAAGAAGCAAGTGGAGGAAATGCTTTCGGATGATGTCATCCAGCCTTCGAATAGTCCATGGGCGTCCCCCGTAGTGCTCGTTAAGAAGAAAGACAACACGCTTAGATTCTGTGTCGACTACCGAAAACTCAACAGTGTAACTAAACGAGATGTCTACCCCTTGCCACGTATTGACGATACACTAGATCGGCTGCGATCCGCAAAGTTTTTCTCCTCCTTGGATCCGAAAAGCGGATATTGGCAAATAGAGGCAGACGAGCGGGACCGTGAAAAAACGGCATTCGTAACACCAGATGGCCTCTACGAATTCAAAGCGCTTCCATTCGGCCTCTGTTCCGCGCCAGCGACGTTCCAGCGAATGATGGACACTGTACTCGCGGGATTGAAATGGCAGTCATGCCTGGTGTATTTGGATGACGTGGTGGTATTCTCTGCAACGTTCGACAAACATCTAGAGCGACTGCGCACTGTATTACAAGCCATCCGGTCAGCAAACTTGACAATCAAACCCGAAAAATGCCACTTCTGCTTCGAAGAGCTGAGATTCCTTGGACATGTCATTAGTTCTTACGGTGTTTGTCCTGATCCAGAAAAGACAGCCGCTGTTCAGAGGTTCCCTACACCCAAAGACAAAAAGTCAGTGCGTCGATTTTTGGGTTTATGTGCCTACTATAGGCGATTTGTGGAAAACGTCTCAAAGATTGCAGAACCTCTTACAAAACTAACGAAAAACGACGTGCCCTTCACGTGGGAAAGCGAACAACAGAAAGCTTTTGATGAATTAAGAAAACGGCTACAGGGTTCACCAATACTTGCCCATTTTGATGAGACAGCTGACACTGAAGTCCATACCGATGCCAGCAATGTCGGCCTCGGCGCCATCCTGGTCCAGTGGCAAAATGGTCAAGAGAAAGTGTTAGCCTATGCCAGCCACAAACACTCAAAAGCTGAGGCAAACTACTCTGCTACTGAAAAAGAGTGCCTCGCAGTCATCTGGGCAATAAATAAGTTTCGACCCTACCTTTATGGTAGACCGTTCAGAGCTGTCAGTGACCACCATGCTCTATGCTGGCTAGCAAATCTCAAGGAACCGTCAGGTCGACTAGCCAGATGGAGCCTTAGGCTGCAGGAGTATGACATTACGGTTGTATACAAATATGGAAGGAAACACAGTGATGCCGACTGCCTGTCACGCTCTCCCGTCGATCCAAGTGTACCTGAAGAGGAAGACTTCCCGTTTCTAGGCGTTGTC
Organism: Rhipicephalus annulatus; assembly: GCA_013436015.1. NCBI lineage: Eukaryota > Metazoa > Arthropoda > Arachnida > Ixodida > Ixodidae > Rhipicephalus > Rhipicephalus annulatus. The sequence goes on along the minus strand of WOVY01010379.1, from coordinate 601,754 downwards.
GACGCATCCGAAATCGCTCAACAACAACGAGATGACCCGGATTTGCTGGCGCTTATACAACACCTGCAGGGTCTCGACGTTCAAGTACCTCGCATATTCTCCAGAGGGTTCTCCACGTTCTGCCTTCGAGAAAGTGTCCTTTACAGGAGGAACTTTGAACCTAATGGCAAAACGTTTTTACTTGTCGTGCCCACAGCCATGCGACAGGAAATTCTGCATGCATGCCACGACGAGCCAACATCCGGCCACATGAGTGTGAGCCGTACATTCGCCAGGATTCGCCTGAAGTACTATTGGCCTAAGTTGCTCGCATCAGTGCAGCGCTACGTGAAAACTTGTCGTCAATGTCAACGGCGCAAAACTCCAGCCGTAAAACCAGCTGGCCTTCTCCATCCAATAGACCCTCCGGATGCCCCATTCCAACAAGTCGACATGGACTTCCTAGGACCTTTCCCGACATCATGTGCAGGCAAGAAATGGATTGTGGTAGCTACGGACTATCTGACCCGTTATGCTGAGACTGACTCTCTGTACAGTGCGACAGCTGCCGAAGTCGCCAAGTTCTTTGTGAACAACATAGTGCTCAGACATGGTGCGCCCATCGTCGTTATTACGGATCGGGGCACAGCATTTACTGCAGACCTTATGCAATGTCTGATGCGCATGACAAATACCGATCACAGAAGAACAACGGCGTATCACCCTCAGTCGAATGGCTTAACCGAACGCCTCAACAGAACTCTGACCGACATGCAATCAATGTATGTCGATGTTGAACATAAACAGTGGGATGAAATATTACCCTACGTAACATTCGCATATAATACCGCCGTTCAAGAAACAACCCACGTTGCCCCTTTCGAACTAGTATTCGGCCGAAGAGTGACCACCCCACTGGATGCCATGTTACCACTACAGGACGAAAACAGCTATCTACCTGACTTAGATGACTTCTTGCAACGAGCCGAAGAAGCACGACAAATGGCAAGATACCGAATACGCCGTCAATAGCGCGTCGACTTTAGTCGGTATAACAAGCGACGCAGTGACGCACTTTATCATCCCGGTGACAAAGTGTGGATATGGGTCCCAGTGCGCCGCCGCGGACTCTCTGAAAAGCTTCTTTGTCGATACTTCGGCCCTTATGAAGTACTCAACCGTATCAGCGACGTCAATTATGAAGTCAGATCCGCGGGACACGTGAGCTCAAGACGCCGCAATACCACGGAAGTGGTACACGTAGTCCGCATGAAGCCCTATCATGACAGATCGTCGGAAAACGAGTGAGAGGGCGCATGTATCATTTTACTCTCTCAAGCATCGGGACGATGCGTCTGAGGAGGGGGATAATGCCGCGACAGGTTAGCCACGTCCAAGTAGCCGCCGCAATCATCATGGCAAGAGCACCAGCAAGACCCGGCTGGCATGCGTCACGCGTTCGGGCGCTCCAACAACGAGAAAGAGGAAGTTAGTTGAATCTGTGCCTCTCGTCTACTCGGACTCGACGACCATAGTCATTAGACTTGTGGGCACAAGTTCACCCTAATAAAGTTGCTTGTTTTTTAGCCTTTGTGCCTCAGCATCGCTACAATATGGTCTCAGTGTGACGATTTGTGTTGTCGATCATTGTTTTGCTGAGAGAACACCGAAGACGAACGCTTCATTTGCCAATGAAAGACTTGCCTTTGCTCATTTTTTTAGCACCTGGGTCTACGGTACCCCAGCGGCGCACCACACGACGCACGCGTTCTTCT